>QANW01001054.1:423740-514045 GCA_003254865.1 Dryas drummondii | reverse complement strand
AAAAAAAAAGAAAAAAAAAAAAAAAAAAAAAATAAAAAAAAAAAAAAAAAAAAAAGCAAATGTAGCCAAGGAAGCTTTATCATTATGATGAACTCCTTAGTTGAAATATGATTTTATAAATGGAATAATAGACCCTTACTTTATAATGTACCAAGCAAAACCTTTAAAAGTAGAAATCATATTAGGAAGTCATATTCAAAAATTTGTTTAATTAAGTACCAAAGATAAGAACAATCAATCAAATAATAGTGATAGGTAATGATTCATTCTAAATCCTTCATAACTTTAAGTCAACAGATTTCACAACTAAGGCAATAAAGTGAAAAGGGATGTTACACACTCATCCATGGAGGGGTCCTCTTCTTCACTTGAATCCTTTGAGGTTGGGGGTTGTTCGTGACTCTAGCCTTGTTATCTAGCATAGTTAATATAACACGTGTAATTAGGTTTATATGACTTACTCTTCAAGTCTCCTACTTGTATATTTCTTGGGTCTTGATGTTCTATAAATACCTTGTAAACTCAATTATGTTAATTAAGAAGATTACCAAGTTTACAGGGGTGTTGGTATGTCAATGCTGGGAGTCCTATTCCACCAGCCTCCTTGCTCGATTTTCCTCTGAATCCGAGAGGTCTATCATGCTAACCATTGTACCTATAGGTATCTTGCACTTACAAACTATGTAGGGATGAGCATCACCAAAACAGTTGATTCTTTGCTCAACTAGTCCAAAAGCATTGCATACATTTCAAAATAGTTTTCATACTAACTTAGGTTTTAAATTAAAACTAAATAACTTTGCCAAACTGGCTCAATATCACAAGCAAGCACATTCAGGGCAAGGCAATAGCAACAAATAGGCATATGATATCCTACTAGGCTCCTAGACTGATTGATAATGTTAAATAAAGGTAAACAAGTTCCCAAGCTCATTTGTTGTTTATAAACCTGTAAGCAACAGTCTCAGATTATATCATCACATCATTGTTTCACAATTATTCATAGATTAACTCATGACATGCAAATGCATGTTAATTTAAAGGACAATGCAGTGCATACATTTCCTCTAAGTACAAAGCTCACCTATCAAAGTTTATAAACAGTGGACTCATTCCTAATTTGTAATTTCATTACCTCTATCCCTATATCCTATTTACAGGTAGACCTTAGATAATGATATGTCCTCTAATAGAAGCAAATAAGTCTATTTCTTCTTCACTAGCATACTCTTAAACCACATAACCTTCTAGAGTACCTTGTATGCACACTTTTAGGGATTTGACCCAAGGATAAAGAAATATTTATCTCATCATCTCTAATTAGGAAGTCCAAACACTCAAAATATATTAGAGTTTACATTCTTTCACTACTACAAAAAGTGTAATAGATGACACCACTTTTTTGGATATAATGACTCATTTTTTTTAATAAGTCATTAAACCATTTTGATGACACTTTCATTCCACACTTAAAAAAATATTTCAGTTGAGATTATTTCACTTTCCTGCAACCCCATATCTCTCTTTTCTCCCTCTCCCCAAGTTCTCCCTTCGATCTGCCACCATGTGGCAGCGGCTGCAACGGGACCGGCACCGGGCTGCTCTTCTCTTCCTCTCCCTTCTCCCTCTGGTCTCCGTCTCCTCGAACATCCAGCCAAGGAAACCCATTTCATTTGCCCCTCTCAAAAGATTAAACTCTAAACCCAGATCTATAATCTCATTCTCAAATAGCTTTCCCTCCTGCGATACTGCCTCTATCGCACCTGCAGCCCTCTCTTGCACCCATTTCTGTTTTTCCTTTTTTTTTTCTTCTCCCCATTTTGATCTTCTTCTTCTTCTTCCTTCGCGCGCTGCCAAGAGCACAGGCTGCACATCAAGTAAGTTTTTTTTTTCTTCTTTTCCATGCCTCTTCTGATTCTACTCCTTCTCTGCCTTTTCTTTCCTTTTTTTCTTCTTTTCATTATTTTTCCTCTTCTTTTGTAAATTGTGGTTAGGGTTCGACTTGGGTGCAGTTTGGGTTCGATTGGGTGCTATTGGAGCTCGATTTCAGGTTGATTTTCAAGTTCTGATGATTATTGGTTTTGGGGGTTTCATATCTAATTGGTTTTAGGTGTTGAATTATTGCAGTGGCTGGGTATGCAAGGTCTCAGGGGAAGACTTCGCTCACCTTTTTTATTTCTGAGGAATAATATGCTGGTCTCCATCTTCAGTTTCATATGGGTCTCCATATTATTATCCCAATCTCATTAGAAATCCTTTACAAAGCTGCTAATTGTAGGTATGGTTTCTCTTTGTCCTTTCATATGGTTATTACTTATTAGTTTTTTTTTTCTCTCAATTTAAAATGGTTAACTGAGCTTTGTTATGTATTTGAATTTTGCTTGGGATTTAAATTTTAATTGGGTAATTTTTTTCTCTCTAGCTTTCTTTCTTTTACCTCGAATTTAATTAATTGGTACATTTGTGTTGATTTATATATATGTATATGTTAGATTTTCATATGGAGAATTGTATGTAAAACTTGATGGGGTTTTTTTGAGGCACATAATATAATTGGCAACTCTTTCTTTCTGAAAATTTTCACAGGAAAATCATATGAGGAAGTTAATGTACAAAGCTACTAGGTCTGCTGGGTTAGAATGATTGCTCAATTATTGCTGGTGGTGTTTTATGCTCATGTCAGGTTATTATCTTTTCCTTCTATGTTATTTTATTTCATGTATTGAGGAAAACAAAAATCAACCTATATTAGTGAAAATAAATAGTTATTGATCTGGAATTTGTAGACAAAAATCGATACTATCGATCATTATCTAATTTGCAGATTGGGTGCGGTAAGTACGTTGATTTTTGAGCCTTAGGTTTAAAAGTTGCATTGGTGATGCTACATCTGATATATGTGGGCATTTTGTTTCTGAATGATTGAGGGATAATAGAGAAAACTAAAACAAAACCATGGTATGCTAATGCCTCTATACTTTTATTTACTCTGCATTTTTCTTGCATTTCATTTTGTGGTGAAAAGCCTAATACATGTATTTATAAAGAAGTTTAGCCCATTTGTACAAATGGGTTACTCTAGGACTTTTAAATGGATATGCCCTTTATATTGAAGGGGAAGATCAATGAGTGTGAATTTGAATTTACCTCAAATTAGTATAAGTCTAATTGATAAGGAAGTGCCTGTTGTTCAGAATTGTGTGCATGGCGTTTTGGGGTAAAACTAGAAAAGTTATTATCACATTCTGTGTGAACAAATGGTGGAACTTATGAAATTTCAATATTAATGAACTTGAAGGCATAAATGACTGAGTCATTATATCTGAAGTGCTCTATTAGTGTTTTATGTCTAGTCCTTAACCCTCCTCCTTACTTGGCCTTTCTTTTCTACCAATTTTCAGGTATACTGCTATGTATTTGTCTCTCTTTGCTGTCACATTGGTTCAATACTTTGTTACCTCTGGTTCTTCTCCTGGGTAAATTTCAATGAACTTACGCTGCCTTATGATTAGATTTGTTTTAATTTGATCAGAAAACTTGATGCGTATTCCAGTTTCAGCTCATTGTGAATTCTTTTTTTTTTTTTTTATTTATATTTTTAGATATGTCCTTGATGCAATGAGGGCTGTCAATGAGTCAAATACAATGCAGTTTTTAGGGTTTTGGATGCCTGAGTACTATTATTTGTGTTACTCTATTAGAACACTAACATGCTTATTCATGTATTTGCATTACTGTGTGCTTTAGAGAATGATCTCTTCACCTTATAATATTTTGCAATTTGGTAAAACATGATGTGGCAGTGAGTTCCATTATTTTATTGCTTTTTTGGAAAAGATATGGTTTCTTATTGCTTTATTGATTTTTTTAGTTAAGTGGAAGAATTCATTTGCTTTATTTTCCTACTCAATCATAGGAGGATTATTATGTGCCTTTGAACAATATGGGAAATGGAAATTGATGCTTTTGTTTATGAAATGAGGAAGAAGAGAGGACATGGGTTGTGCAGAATGGTCATGTGCAGGTAATCCTAATGATGTTGTCCTCAATATCTTGCAATGCAGGCACATGTTGTTCATTCCATGCGAAGCAATTAATGAGTAGAAGTTTTAATTTTATCCGGTATTCCTATTATCCCTCTCAATAATTATCTAGTAGAAGATGATATTAGAGATATGGCGAAAAATCCGGATAGAAAATCTTTTGATTGGAGAATTATCAATTTTTGTCTTAGAAAGAAAGTCGATATTGAGGCCTGGATCGATATTGATACTGACACTAACAGTAATAAATATACTAATACTAGGGTTAATAATTATCAAATAATTGATAAAATCAATAAGAAAGGTCTTTTTTATTTCACGATTCATCAAGATCAAGAAATCGACCTATATATGATCTTTCTTTCTTTAAGTGTAGGTTGCAATGAACTAGTTTGATTTTGTTTGTTTCAAGCTGCTTAGTGTGCAGGTAATAGAAGGACTACAATGAACAAAGTCAAAACATCGAAAGGTGTTGGCTAGGATGTTTATGCCATTGGAAATGGTTAATTTGCTGCTAATGAATCAAGATGGGAGGTGTGGAATGTGGTTATATGTGATGAGGTACATGAATGAGATCATTGAAGATCTAAGGTGCTCAATTATAAATAAGGTGAGTACTAACTACAAAGAATGGCACCATTTAATTGTTGTGATTGTCATTCTCTACTTTTTGGTGCCTTTACCTGCCTTTGGAGAAATTTGAAACCTTCAATTAGCTAGTTAGCTAGTTATTTCTGCTTTTTGATGGACATAAGCTGCAACAACCAAGTAGCTAGCAGACAGTTACTATACATTCAAATAAGTGGGCATGCCTCGATCTCATTTCTTATTTGGTTCATGATTCTTATTAGTATACTAACGTACCTAACTTTGGATTAGCTTTTTTAATAGGAGTTATTTTGTTTGAACAGTTTTCATCCATACTGAGGTAGACATAAAATAATTCTTTAGAAATGTATTCTATGTATTAGAATAGATTGCCTAGTTTCAAATTACATTGGTAGAGCTATAGGAATAATACACTTTGTTTAATTGTAATTTGTTTTTTTTTTTTTTTTAAATTGTTTTGTGATGTGTATTCCAAGAATCTTATTTTATTTTTTGGGACAATTTTCAAGTTTAAATGACTCATTTTAGCTGTTATCTTTGATGTAAAATGACTCTTTTAATTTAATTTATGACACTATTTAGATGTCATGTATACCTATGATGACATGTAAATTAAGTTTTTATGACACGTTTTGGATGTCATGTAATACCTATGATGACACTTAAATTAAGTTTTTATGACAAGTATTGTGTGTTATGATACATATTTGATGACACTGTTTGTGTCATCTATTGTGACTTTTAATGACTCCCACATAGATGACTCATTTACTGTGTGTCATGAAATGTCAAAGATGACACCGTTTGGGTGTCATCTATGATGATTTTTGTAGTAGTGTTTATTTAAATCACTATGAATGTTGATGTAATGCACAAATAGATCCCTTGGGAAAGAATCATGTTTTTAGTAAACCAGTGATGTATCATGCACATGAACTCATGAAATGACAGTTCCATATATGCATGCTCAAGTTCATTATACAAGTCATGTTTGCATTTATCAATTATGTTAATGGATTTAGTTAAGCATAGAATAACATTAACAATTGAGGGGCTTGCATTTTCTCAGATTTCTAATTTGAAACAATTAATTTTTCCTTATCAGTTTTATTCCTAGGCTTTTATTCAACTAGTATTTAACCCTAAAGGCATGCATTAATTCCTATACCAGAGCAGTAAAATCAAGTTCCAAGTTCATTTACACATAATAGTTCCAATTATATAGGGTGTAACCAACTTATTTCTAAGGTGATCGGTTCCTTACTAGTCTCAAATTCATGCAATGGGAAAGGATGCAGATTCTACATGATTGGTTTCAAGTGTACTCAAGTTTTATCTATGGCCAGTACATGCTTTGTTCCATTTCGAGGCAAATTGAAGTCATCAACATGCCTTAACAAGTTTCTTTAGTTAGTACACAAGCATATTACCCGGACTTGGTATTCATAAACCTTGCAGGCTAAAGTAAGTTTAAGAAATCTAGCAATTAAGTCTAAAATAGTTGGTCCAATGAATTAAGCATTTTAAGAATTTATCATCAATTGAACTCTTCTAGTGCCTAGCTAGCAAATATGTTTCTAACCAAATAAGATTATTGAACATCCATTCTAATGCATACCACACTAGAAAAATCAAACACAAGCACAAATTCATACATAGTTACAAATATATTAAGGTTTTAAAAAGCGCGCGTCAGGTGTGCCTCACACCTCGTGGTAGAGCATATGGTTTTTTCGACGAAGCGCAGTTTGCTTCGCTTTTTTCCCATTTAGCGTATGCCTTGCGTCAAAGCTTATGCTTTTTCGCTGAGGCTTACGCTAAATTGGATATTCTACTTGTTTTTTTTTTTAATAAGAAAAACACCAAAAACGACGTAGTTTTCCTCCTTGACTTTTAAAAACCAGCAAAACTCTCTTTTCTCTCTCTGTTTTTCACGCATATCCCTGATTCACCCGATATCTCCATCTCCATCTCCAAATATCCCTCTCTAAAAAATGTAAGAACCCTAGAGGCTATTAATCCAAAATTTCCCAAAATCTGCAAGAGCCCAACAATAAAATGTATAATCTTTCAAGTTTCGGCACCTCTACAAGAAGAATCTTCAACTTTCTGCATCAAAACAACTCAATTTTTAGAATTTTCGGACAGCCCAGGTACTTTTTTGTGTTGTATTTTTTGAAATGAGTAAGAAAGATTTTGCTTGGAAATGGGCCAAATTAGATGAGGGAGGAAGATATATGTTGTGTGGTTTTTGTAACAAAAAATGTATTGGAGGTATCTCTAGACTTAAAGAGCACCTAGCCCACACTTGCCATGACATGAAACCTTGTCCAAAAGTCCCACCAAATGTGAAGGCTGAGTGCATTGAAGCTTAGAAAAAGTTTAAAGAGACAAGAATGAAGCAAAATGAATTGGTGCATGAAATTGGAAAAATTGTTGGAGGGGAAAGTAATAATATGGAAGTAGAATCTTCGTTGGATGATATATATGGAATAATTGGCAGTAAGAGTGGGAGTGGGAGTGGGAATGCCCCAACTCCAAGTGGTGATGCTTATAGAGTTCCTCCTAAGCCTAGAGGACCCATTGATAAGTATATCACTTCCTAAGCTCGACAAGCTATATTAAACTCTGCATACAAGAAGGAAGAAAAAATTCAAGTGTGCCGAAAGGTTGGGCGTTGGTTCTTCACTAGTGCAATTTCGTTTAATGCCACTAGTAATCCTTATTATTTGAATATGATGGAAGGAATTTCTAATTTTGGTTCGAGATTCAAGCGTCCTACAGGTCATGAGTTGATGACTTGGATTCTCAAGAAGGAAGTTGGAGATGTCAAACGGCTTAGGGTAGAACATGAAAAGGCTTGACAAGAATATGGGTGCACTATTATGTCCAATGGTTGGTCGGATAAAAAAAATAGGGTTCTTATAAACTTTCTTGTGAATAGCCCTCATGGTACTTGATTTTTAAGATCAGTTGATGCATATGATACCATAAAAAATGGAGACTTGATGTTTAAGTACTTCGATAGTGTTGTTTAAGAAGTTGGAGAGGAGAATGTGGTTCAAATAATTACAGATAATGTCTCCAACTATAAGAATGCGGGAAAGAAGCTTATGGAGAAGAGGAACAAATTGTGGTGGACTTCATATGTAGCCCATTGCATTGATATAATGCTAGAAGATATTAGCAAGATGGAAGTTTTTTATGATACTATTCAAAAAGCTAAGAGTGTAGCGAAGTACATCTATGAGCATGCATGAGTTCTTGCTTTGATGAGAAGCTTCACTAATAATACGAAGATTATTCGTCCAGCTGTAACACGCTTTGCCACTGCTTTTCTCACTCTTCAAAGCATGTACAAGCAAAGACAAGCTCTTATTCAAATATTTTCCTCCAAAGAATGGTGTGAGAGTAAGTATTCCAAAACCAATGAAGGTATTGTGGCTTGTAAGAATATACTATTTAATGCACACTTTTGGCCTCATATTGCCTTTTGCATCAAAAGTGTCGTGCCACTAGTTCTGTATTAAGAGAGGTTGATTAAGAAGAAAGACCAGCCATGGGGTATATTTATGAGCTTATGGATGTTGCAAAAAAGAAGATTGCATTCAATTGTAGCAAAGTGTAAAAAAAGTATAAACTAAATTGGAAGAAAATAGACAATAGATGGACTCCACAACTTCACCAACCTTTGCATGCAGCAGGTTATTATATGAATCCACAATTGCATTAAGAATAATCTTTCTTAAATGTTCAAGAAGTGACGAATGGTTTATATGCTTGCATGGATAAGATGTTAGATGATGGAGATGACCGTGTTAATGCTGATTGCCAGTAATTGGACATGTACGATCGTGCAAAAGGACAATTTGAAAGTGATATGGCTTTAGATGTTGATGTCATAAGGAATGTGTCAATTTCAACATATGAAAGTGAACTACCAACTAGAGAGCCAATTCATCATGAGCCAATTCCTCGTGATCCTATGCCTAATGTGCCAATTCCACATGCTCCTATTCCTACTAGTGACATTAATCCCAGGTGATCATAGTCCTCGACCTCGTTCTCCTATTACATACAAATGAAAAAGTGGTGAAAACTCAAAGTAAATATGAAATTTAGAGTGGGTGTTTGGTTTTTACCTTAACATCAAATGATTTTTAACACAATATTTCATTCTTATGCCTAGGTAATGATAGAGGGAAAAGCAAGGCCCCAAGAATGGGGAGGCTTGTTGAAGAAGATGATATGAATTTCATAGATGTGCATTTGCATTATGAATCTCACTTTCATCCATTGAATGAAGAAGACAATAACAATGATAGTACTGAATCTACCGATAATAGTTTGAGTGGTGCTCGATCTTCTTGATGATGAGGAGTGGAATGAATTAATGAAGTGTATTTTCTTTTGTCTTTTATGATTGTGAATTATCTTTATAAGATCATCTTTGAATTTCTTTAATTTTAGTTAAGTATTATTGTAATGACCCGACCCAAATTTCATGAGAAATTTAAATTTTTATTCGTAATGGCCATTTAGAGGAGTAGTGGGAGATTGAATTGTGAGACCCCGTATTTTTTTTTCGGGGATTTATTCTAAATATTTTGAAAATTTATTTGAGAAATTATTTTAAAGATTTTAGATTTGATTTGAGAACTAAAAAGGGTTTTGGTTTTTTTTTTTTTTTAAATTTTGTTTTAAATTGGGCTTGACCCAAAGTTAACTTTTAAAATTAGTGGGCTTTCGTCTTTGACTTTGGGCACGTTGGATAGGTCTCGAGTCCACGAGTTTGTAAACACGAAGCACACGTAAATCGGAGTTACGGTTTATGAGATACGGGCATATAATGTAAAGGGCGATTTTGTAATTTTTGTACAAAGGGATTTTTAAATACCTAAAATCAGTTTTTGTTTTAAAAACTCTCTCTCTCTCTCTCTCTCTCTCTCCCTCCTTCCGCTCCTCCCCTGCGCGTAGACAGCCACCACTACAAGTCACGCCCCCGGCCACCTCCGGTCGACCCAAAGCCACCGGCGCGACCTCCTCTTGCCGGTCAACCTCTTCCCCGCCACTAGCAGCTGGCCAGCCACCCACACAGCAGAGATTTTCACCGGAAACCACAACAGTGCCGCCGGTTCTTTTCGTCGATTTTCAGCCACCTCCGACCTCCAATCCTTTTGATTTTTGGTGGGTTTCCTTCCTCTTCTTATGGGCTTTCTTTCTCATATGTTTTTGTTGATTTATTTTGAGAAATCTGAAACTCGAAAGTTTGATTTAGGACCCCATTTCGGGTACCCTTGGATTTCGGGTTTGGGGGTGTTTCTTGATGTTTTGTTTGGATAATCTCACCCCTAAAAAACTTCAATGGCTGTTTAAAATTGGAAATTTTGAGTGGGTTTGAGAAAAAGGGTATCTTGGCTAAATTAGTCTTGGAGCCGCCACTTTGGGCGGCACCCGTGATGATCTGGACCCCCACTGCCACTTTTTATTTTTTTTATTTTATTTTATTTTATGTAAGATTATCTTAAGAGCCAATTTTAGGTTGGTCGTTGGTCTTGGTTAGGTTGGAAGAGTTTGGAGAAAAAAAAAAGTGATTCGAATTGTAATTAGAAACCTTGCCAATACCGAATTTACTATCGGATGTTGTACTCGATCGAGGTAGGCTATATGTAATTTCCTCGAGGTTTATGACCGGTTTTAGAAGTGTGGGTGATGTTGGTTTGAGCCGGGAAGTTTCGGGGCGATTAAGAAAGCGCTTTATGGAATTAAGAAGAGTGAATTATTAACCGTTGGCAGAAACAAAAGTATGGTGGGGCATTTAGGTTTCAGACACACACTTTAAACGTTGTGGTGTAGAGACTAATCTTATGTTATATTGTTTTATGTTTAGGTGACACAGTCGAGGCTCGAGATGATCCGACAGAAGATCGAAGCTAATTTTCTTGATCACTGTGAGTGGACTTTGTCTTTCCGAAATATTTTGCGTATTTTATGGTTTTAATTCCTTCTTGGTTTATTAAGTATAGATTAAATTAAAAGATTTTGGACATGGTATTGTTTTGATTTAATTATGATTTTCAACGTATACAGTGTTATCATGAGTTTTTATTAAAAGGTGTTTTATTCATTTGAAATGGATACCTTGTCTTGGTTTTAAAAGTAGCGAGAGTTAAATGATTTCTACGCAAATTTTTATACAATTAATTATTGAGAGTAGATAGATTTCTAGTCTTGAGTTAACTTTGAATGATATTAAAGTAGTTGATAATTTTATGGCCAATTTCCCTTGACAAGAGGCATTATATATATATATTTTTAAAAAGTGATAGTTGTGGGTTAGTCTTGAGAACGTGGTGTTAGAGCTTGTGCGAGGATACCTGTCTGCCCGTGCATCGATTTGCTCTGCACAAGAAGTGGCGAGCATTCATGCCTGTCCGTGCATCGATTTGCTCTGCACAGGAAGTGGCGAGCATTTTTGTCTGCCCGTGCATCGAGATCAGTCTGTACGGAAAGTGGAGAGCTTATCTGCCTGCTCGTGCCTATGCTATGTGGCGAGCTTAATTAGCTAAGTGTATGAATAGCAGCTTTCCTGGACACTAATATGACATGATGTTTCATTTTATGGCTTAGAGATAGATAGTTTACATGAATGATAATGGAGGATTTGAGTTAATTACATTATTGTTTATCTTGGCGTGATATCAGGTTTAGCCGTTTACCTTGTTTGTTTAATGGAAGTTCCTTTAGGATCATTGTGTTTACTTGTATGATGAAAATGTTTACGTAGACTATTCGTTGACTTTGTTTGAAAAAGAGTTTTGACAGGGTTTTAAAAACTGAGGAATTTCAAAGAGCGATGTGAGATTTCAGAATTATTTGATTTTAAGGCTTCTAAAAAGATTAAATGAATTTTATATTTTGTTTTCATAACTTATCCACTCAATATATAAGATTTTTCTTTCACGTCTTGTCTGTTTTGTTTTAAATCTTCTCCAAGGTAGGAGCGGTTGAGCCAAGAGAAACGTCGAGACATATTGAAAACGTTTGAGGACCTCGTAGGCTAGAGTCCCCTCACATTTATATTTGTATAAAATCTAGAATAGCTTTGATAACTTGTAAAAATTTGTTGTGTGTTATTTTACTTTATCTTTTTTTTTTTGGTCAGAGACCCTCATTTGCTTTGTGGTAGAGGTGGCTGAAAGGAATATAAGTGTTTTTCTGCATGTTTCACTAATATGGATTAGTCCAATTTCAAGGGAGGTGTTGCCGAATTTTCGGTAGGATTTTTCTTGACTTGGATCTTACAGGATCACTCTGGATTTTCAGGGTGGAAATCCGGGGGCGGTCCTGTCAATTATGATTGAGTGACTTTTATTATTATGTTTTACTATATTATTATATTTATTTTTACTATAAATATTCGAGTCTTAAAAAGCTTACGCTTCAACGTTTCGAGGCTTACGCCTTATAAAGTTTAACCCAAAATGCGTTGCTCTATGCGAGAGCGATTTAAAACCTTAAATATATGAAAAACATAGAGTTTAAGTGGATTAGCTCCCCTACCATGAGTGTAGTCTTTGTCCTTACTGCAGTCCAAACAACTTGATTTTCTATTTCAAAGTACAATAAAATTAAAATTTGCATTCAAAATCTCAAACTTAGGATTTTCTAGGGTTTAATGGCTTATTGGCTAAGTTAAGTTACATTTGAGTTCTAAAATCCACAAACAACTATCATTTGACTTCACACAAGTTCTAAATCATATAATCAAACCTTTTTCAAAGTCAAAAGCCAAAAGGAAAGCTAAAAGAATCAACAAGGCATGCTGCAAAACTTGTTTTTGGGGTTTTGGTTCTAAAACAAGGGTTTTGACAAACCCAAAATTTGATTTATCTCTAGATAGACTCCTTCTTGTTTCTAGAACATCCTTAGGGATGATTTGTGACTTTCTCAACCCAAGAGTTTAGACCAAAAAGCTTTAAAATGAAAAAAGGGAAGTTTTGCACCCCATAGGTTTCTTAAAATGGTCAAAAGAGTAGTGCTTGTTCTGTGAATTTTATAAAATCATAAAAAACTTATTTTAACAAGATTTTTCATAGGCAGTTAGGAGACATGCTAACCCTCATGTATGAATATTTTTAAAGCATTTGAGTTTGTGTAAGTATGATTTTCGAAGAGCACAATTTCACACTTGAAAACTGAAAAATTGCAAAACATTGTTCATATGCTCAGAAATGATATTTTTGTGTATACTCAACCAAATTGAGTGAAACCAATTGAAAAAGCTTTGAAATCATGTTTCTAAACTACTGTAACAATTTCAAATCAAAATTTTAAGCATAGAGAAATTCGTGCTTGAAAACATAATGATTTTTCAATGAAATCCTATAGAATTTGGCAGCATTTGGCAGCATTTTGATGCATTTTGTAAAATCTACCATAAATCCATAACAAGTTGTATTTTGGTATTTGTTGATTCCAAAGACACATTAGGATGTCTAGTTTCACACCCCTAAACAATTTAACCAAATTCCTCCTAAATTAATGCAAACTTTAAAATCAAGGCAGTAAGGTCATGAGATTAAAAAAATAGCCAAATAAGAATTTAAAACATAAAGACCTTTGGATTTCTCAGAGTGTACTTAACCCTAACCATACAACCATTACTCTAATCCTAGAAATTGGTATTTAAGAACTCAGAGGATTGATTTTGAGGTTTCTTACCAAATTCTCCTTTGGTGGCAGTGTAGGCTGCACCTTGTTCTTCTTCCTTTATTGAATTCTTGAACTCTTTCCAAGCCTCCTTATTTCTCTCTCTCTCTCTCTCTCTCTCTCTCTCTCTCTCTCTCACATTGAAAGTTTGAATTAATGTGGGAGGGTCTTGTCTGAAAGGGGGTTTGATTCTTATATAGGGAGAATTATAGTTGTTTGAGGGAAAGTGAAGAGTCACCTTTTTCAGTTATCATGTTTTGGCGTAGGAAGAGGTTAATGAAGTGATTTGTGAGGCTTTGAGTTTTCCAAGAGGACTTTGGTTGGCTGGCCAATCCCTTAGGGCCTATTTAGATGGATGATTAGTCTAATGGACTAGGCTTAATGTCCCATTAACCAATCCAAGACTTTGCTTGTTTAATCTTTTCAATTAAAAGCTATCATTTTATTTTATCCTTTCTTCTAAATCCGAAACCATACTCCATCCCAGCCTAAGTCATGATCATCATCACACGCCACCTAGTTCATCCTATATCCCTTTTCTCCAAATAACCTAAGGTTTTAGTCTTAGTCACTAAGACCGGTCATCTCTTCAAGGGTCAACCTTTTAGTCCCTTGGTATTTTTCTTATTAAATCTATCATTTTAATTTATCTAAAGTATAAATTAGGGGTGGGCATGAGATGGGATGGACCTCATGCCATCCCATCCTAGAGGTTTTGGTCGGGATCAGAATCGAGATAGAATGACCATTTTAAAAAATGGTCTCGTGTCATCCCATCCCATATTCATAATGGGATGGAACGAGATAGGTTCGGATTGTGTCAACCTTTTAAACATTTTTTTTGGTCAAAATAACATATAACCATTTTTTTTTTCCAATCAAAACTCAAATTCAACAACCTAGAATTTCCAGAATATATACAGATCAAATGTAATTCAAAGTTCAAACCTAACAATATAAATATAGAATGCCCAAATTCATAATATATGCAAATATGCAATTCAACTATAAGTCTATAATGCCAACTGCCAAGAATTCATAATGCAAAGTCTGAAAAACAAAAAAAGAGATGTTAAGCCTTAATGCCTTTTGGCTAATTACAAACAGTCAAACACAGTACTATAAACAATCAATAATACTTTTAAATAATAGTAGGCTGCAGCAAAACACAATAGTAGAGATGTTAAGCCTTAAGCCTTTAGATCTATTCTCAGTAGTGAGGCTTACCTCTTCCTCAGTTTGCATGGGTACATGCACTTCCATTGAGGTTGGAGGTTCAGGCACAGGCACTGAGATTGGGGTCCTTGGAGATACCAATGGTGAGCGTGAGGTGACTATTGAAGAAGCAACCTCACTCTGCACCTGTGAAGGCTATGATCGAGAGATTTGAGACTGCATCAACAAATAACTATGATTAGAACCCATTCCAAATTTCCAATCACACTAATCAGTAAATCACACAACCTGAAACTTAGAAAGAAATATGAACTACCATTTGAAACCCAGTAAATCACAGAAGTGACAGAAAGATCAGAGAACAAAGTTATAGTTCAAATTAATCCTAACAGGTAGCAGCAATGAAACCCTAAATCAAAACTTTAAATCAAATCCCCAAATTGAAATCCTAAATCCCTAATTTTAGAGATAAGAGACAGAGGTGAGAGACAGAGATGAGAGACAGAGACGAGAGACAAAGAGACGAAAGATGAGAGTGAGAGTGAGAGAGATGATACCGTGAGAGACGTGAGGACTAGCGACTCACTGTTGCCTGCGAGAGATGAGAGACGTGAGGTGTAACACCCTGAATTTTTGGTTTATGTTAATTTTGTTACTTAAGCTATTTAACCTTTTTATTAAGATTTGTTTAAAGGAATTAAAGTTTTCCTTAACTTTGTTTTAACTAACTTAGACCTTTGGTTGTGGTTTTAGAGTTTAATTGTTCAATAGTGAATTTTGGAGAAAAGAAATTTAAGAATTTGGTGATTATTTTATTTGTTTTCAATTTTCACAATTAAATTATGAGATGAAGAATTTTCATAATTTTTATGGAGGTTATTTAACTATTTTGAGGCTATAGGAAATTAGTACTCATCGTTACGAGTCTGTAGGATATTTTGGAAAATTATTTGGAGTCCTGGGCGATTTTTGGTGAATTAACGAAATTTGGAGATTTAGAAAAAAGGGAATTAAAAAGAATTGAAGAAGATGCAAAAGTGGACACTGACTGGGACTGACGACGTCCACGTGACGCGCACGGACTGGCTGGAGCCGCTTACGAGGCACACTAAGGTGCTGACATAGGCGAGCTTACAGGAGCTTGTTGAGGCGTGCCACACCTGATCTCTTCCCCTTGTTTTAATCTCCACCGTTGGAGATCATTAAAGACCCATGATCTGAGCCGTTCGTTCCTCATGGAACCGGTCACTGTAGCATTGAGTCAGTCTTGACCTGCGTGTTCTTCAATTGGACGACCTGGATCCGTTTTGTGAGACAAAACAGGTAGTCCAGCCGGGTTATGCCGACCCATTTCGATTTTTAGTGTGTTTTTGACATTTTTGAGTATCGATCATATCCCACATTGGAGAATTAGAGAAACTTTCCACCCCCTTGTGTATATAAATAGAGACCCTTGTACCTCATTTTCACTTGCATCATCAAGTCAAGTTTGAGATACTCACTCTTTGGTTCTTTGGGAGTCTCTTTAAGAAGAGACATACCAAAAGGGAAGAAAATTCTCATAGTTCAAAAGTTTTCTTTTGGAAAGCTTGCCAAGGAGGAGGAGCCCTTAGGAGTAGAGTCTACTTTTGGAGGTCTACAACTAGGTAAGTCTTTTATTTATTTTTCTTAGGCTTTAATATTAGGTTGTATGTTTAGATTAATTAAGTATGATTTATTTATTAATTAAGCATGTCTAGGTTTATTTTAGAGATTTATTTGCTTAATTTATTTGGTTAATTAAGCATGATTAGTTGTAACCTTAATTTGGAGATTTAATTAAAGGTTATTAACTTATAGAGATTATTAAATTAGATTTAAGCTATTCTTCAAGTTTGATTAATTAGTGGAATATTTTTGGATAAATACTTGGATTACTTAGATTTAATTTATTCTTACCTAAATTAATTTATGGAATTGCTTTAAACTAAGACAATTAGTCAAGTGGTTTGACTTTAAAATTAACTTGAAATTGAGAAACCCTAAAGAGTAGAGTTTAATTCATTTAGGACTAGAGTTTTTAGGGACGTTTGACCTAAAATGATGAGTCATAACAAGATTGTGTTGAATTTAACTTTTGACTAAGTTGTCGTATTGTCAGACAATAGGAACACCAGTTATCGAAAAATTTCCTTGTAACGTGACAAGAAGGCGTTGGATTCGAAACAGATGGGAATGCATAGGCTATGTAAGAGAATACCTGAAGAGCATTAGATTTCAGGTAGGAGGATTTATCCTACATTCCTGACTATGGACTTTTTGTGTGTTTGTGTTTTTAAATTGTTATAACATGCTATGATCTGTGAGTATGGGTAGCGTTGTTCACACATGACCCTGGGTGCAAGTCCCTAAACCTTATAGAAGTAATCAGTCAAAGTTATGGGGTGTCTAGCCAAGCTAATACGTGTGACGTGTGCTTGTGCGAAGCCAGGGCTCATAACTGATCAATTGGAAGATGGTACAGTTCTCAAATTCCTACCTCTAGGCTTTTTGTATTCTCATTATGAATGATTATTGTGAATTTGCATGTTTACAATCATAATTGTTATATAGCCGAGCCATAAATGTTTTGAAAGGATTTCAAAGGAAATGTTTGAAGAACTTGTTTTGGATGATTTAAGGATCCGAAGGAAAAGGAGTTTTACTATATTTTTCAATAGGAATGGTTTTATAGTTTTCAAACCTAGCATGATCCCCTAAGAGAAGCTATGATCGTATGAGATGCTTACTCCCAACATTATTTTTGTGTTCCTTGTTTATTGGATGTTTTTATAGGTACGGGCATGATAAAGAGACTAACCTAGACAAGGGTCGAGCAGAGCAGCAACTTGAGACTTGTCAACTTTCTGGATTCAATTGGTGATGTCATTTGATTATTTTCTTATATCGAGTATGTCTTGAATGATTTTACCTCCATTGTTTGGAGATGGTTTCGAGTTATTTACTTTGATTATACGTTTGCGTAGTTTTGAAACCTTTATTCTATGCTTATTGTGTATTTCAAATTTATTTAATTCTTCAAAGTTGATTCAAATTTGAAATGAATTACCGTAACTTTTGGGGGTTGGTTTTATAAAGAAGTCTTACTTTTACTTTACACGTTTTTCGTTATTTATTATCTATGATCCAACTCGGTCCATTTAATTCAAAATGCTTAACCTATCTTGGGTGTTTTGGGGGATTAATGCTTGATTAGTAGCATTAATCTCTTGGAATATTCAAGATAAGTGCATTTGTTGCATACTCGGGATTTGGGGTGTGACATGATGCCTTCGGGTGATGCCGTAAGATTGAAAGGTGAGGTGAGGTGAGGCCGTGAGGCAGGCAGAGATGAGAGGAAGCCTGGAGAGTGGAGAGAGACAAAGAGATGAGAGTCGAGACTGGAGAGAGATAAGTCAAGGACTGCAGACTGAGTGTGAGTGACTAAGTCTAATTAGGTTTTTTTTTTTTTTCTTTTTTTTTCTTTTTGGTTTTGACTTTTGCAGTTTCAATTGGGGTTTGGTTGGGGTTTCAATTGGCCAAATCAAATAAATAAATAAAAAACATTAAGATTGGAGTTTGGCAAAATAAATTAAATTAAAAAAACATTAGGATTGAGTATATATAATATTATAGAGTAATTAATAATAGAGGTTAGTGTATAGGGTTATATATAATTAATTTGTTTTTTTTTTTTGTTTGGGTTGATAACTATAGTATATGTTATATGTTATATACTTATATGTTACATATATAAATTATAGTATTATAAAGTTATAAACTATATATTAAGTCAATATATCATTGAGTTGGTATTACTCACCATAACCTTATACCCATAAACTATAATTGATATTCTATACCATAAGTCCATAACCTTATACCCTAAGGGCTTAAACCATAAAGTTAGAAATCTTATACCTTAAACTATAATAATTTTTAGTATATAAACTATATAAACCATAAAAATTAACCCTATACTATAATAATTTTAGTATATAAACCATAAAAATTAACCCCATACTATAATAATTTTAGTATATAAATTATATAAACCATAAAAATTAACCCTATACTATAATAATTTAGAATATAAACTATAAATAATAGTTTTGGACTTTTAGTAATATTTTTTACAATATATAAACTATAAACTAGTAATATTTTAAGACTTTTATGCAATGATTATACTTAAATAGAGACCTAAAATAATATCTTAAAATCCAAAGGAATGATGTATAAAATATATTTAATTTTATTAATTATTATATCAAGTCCAAAGGAATATATATAATTTTTTTCTCACCTAATAAAAAATAAATAAATAAAATTAAATAGGGACCGGTATGGTATGGGATGACACGAGATTGAGATGTGGAAACCACTCCCATCCCATTAAACTTCGGTATGGGTCGAGACCGGTATGAGATGACGAACGGTATCAATTTTCGGCACCAACTTGACACGGAACGGGATGGATCTAGTATGGTTTTCGGTATTCGTATTAGTGCACCACCCCTAGTATAAATCATACATGTGCACAAGTATAAGTGCACATGTGATTCGAAAAGGCTACTCGATCAAAACACTTAAACAAATTTGTGTGGTGAAATAGATGCATAGTTGAACAAATAAATAACTAGAGGAATTAAATTTATAAAAAGCACATTAATTTAAGAATAGGGGAAATTAAACAATGATACCACTTTTATAGAATTAATCATATGGATTAAATCCACATTTTGAGTTTCAAAATGTATCAATTAGTTCTAAACTAATCAATTAACTTGGTAACATCCTTAAACCAAAATCATTAAGTTTTGGGGTGTTACAATAGGTAACATATATATTTTCATTGTGTAATTTTAAGAGAAGCAACTTTTTGATGAATTACTCGGAACATGGACCTTGATGGTGATGATGTGTTCAAGGTCCATCATCCATCTGGCCTACCTGTGAACTAGCTAGATATTTGAAGAGCGTCTTAATAATGTCTAGAATGATATATACTAATTTAGCTATGGTTGATATGCTCTCTTTATCAGGCAGTCATGTTTTTGATACTGACTTGGTGGCCACTATCATAAGTAATGTCAGACTGCTTTATGAAAATACCATTGATTCCATTCAAGCTCGGGAGACCCTCATTTCCTACGATGGTCTTAAGTCCTTACTATACAGAGCTGAGTGTCGTTTTCTCTCGTATCAAACGCCAGTGGGTGATAGTACGTACTGTTGTCATGGAGGCTCAACTTGGTGCCAGACGCGGTGGCCGTGCTTTTCCTTTCGGGCATTGCGGCAGTGGTCGTGGATACAACAACAGTCACTCTAGCGGTTGTACGTGGGTCTTATTCTGGCAACAACGTACCAAGCTAGGTGGTTCATCATCTGGGTTCATACCTTCTCCTTCGAATACTCACGCTGCAGGCCGCGGGTCTTCCATGGTTGGTTCGCACCCACACGGTGCTTCAGGTTCGAATATGTTTTCTTTTGGCACTTCATTTAATACACATGGTCGGGTCCAGTGCCAAATATGTAACAGGTTGGGTCATTTCACAATAGACTGTTACATTAGAATGAACCACCCCTTTGAAGGTCGTGTTTTCCCTAAAAAATTGTCAACTATGGTAGTAACTCCTGCGTCATTTGGAACCCCAACTTGGTTGACAAATATGGGTGCTAATGTCCACATCACCACTGATGCTGGAAACCTAGTGAACCCACGGGATTATCATGGTCAGGACACTATTGGTGGTGTCTTAGGTGGTCAAGGTTTGCCGATTCGTTCTATTGGTCAATCCATTATTTCTAATAATTCTTCTTATTTTAATTTACAAGATGTTCTTTATTGTCCACATACTTCTAGTAATATTATCTCTGTCCAAAAATTTATAAAAGATAATAATTGCTTCTTCACTTTTTTTCCCGATTCTTTTCTTGTTCAAGATTTGGCAACGGAGAGGGTGCTTTTCTGCGGACAGAGTAGCAATGGTCTTTATCTCTTTTCTAGTCGAGTGTCTATTTAGAGTCGTCCATTTGCTTTAATTTATAGATGTTCTAGTTTCAGAAAATGTGTGGCATTCCAGATTGGGTCATTTGTCTTCCTTAATTTTGAATAAGATTATTTCTACAAATAAATTGCCCATAGTTGGCGTTAGGTCTAGGAATTTTTGTTCATCACGCCCTATGGGCAAATGGACGAAGTTGTCATTTAATGATTCTTTTTCTAATTCTAAATTTCCTTTGGAGTTGATTTATTATGATGTTTGGACTTCCCCATACTTATCAATTAAATTCTGATTATAAATATTTTGTTATTTTATTAATAACTTTTCCAAATATGTGTGAATGTATCCTATGCAACAAAAATATGATGTTTTTTCTATTTTTCAAAAGTTTAAGTTACAATAATGCTAGTTGTTCTACATTTTTTTTTTCCCACATTTGTATCCCACCTGATGTGTCATTACTTTATTGCAAGGGTATTTCCTTTTTCTTTTTTATGTTTTATTTTTTAATTTTTAGTGTCCAATGTATGATGTCATTGTNAAGGGTATTTCCTTTTTCTTTTTTATGTTTTATTTTTTAATTTTTAGTGTCCAATGTATGAATGTCATGTAAGATGATATGAAATTGTGGTATAAAAATGTGGTAAGTGTAGCATTGTTGTTTAAGTTATTAGTTGACAATATGTTTTCTACCACCATTAAAAAACTCTTCATAGTAATGGTGGTGGTGAATATATCAATCACTTAATTTAAATTTTCTTACAAAAACATGGTATAAACTACTGTGTTACTTGTCATCGATCATCATCCCGAACAAAATGGGATAGCTGAGCGCAAACATAGGCACATTGTTGATATGGGCCTTATTTTACTTGCTCATTCTTTCATGTCGATTAAGTACTGGGCTGAGACTTTTTATACGGCTGTTTATTTAATCAATCGATTACCATCACAGTCCATTAACTTTCAAAGCCCATATCATAAATTATTCACAAAAACTCTAAAAGTATGATTTTCTCAAAGTATTTGAATGTGCTTGTTATCCATATCTTCGGCAGTATAATTCAAATAAACTTCAATATAGGTCAAAACAATGTATATTTTTGGGCTATTCTTTACATCAACATGGTTTTGGATGTCTTGATTATACAATGGGACTATTGTTGCTCCTTCTACGGGAGTGCCTTTCCTGGCTACCGAATCCGCACTTCCCTACACATCGTTTGGGCTACTGCTAATTCTTCTTCAATGGGCCGGTCAGATGCTTCTCCAGCCCAACCTACACCTACTCTTCCACTTGCTTCTGCAGGCCCTTTCGATGTTATACCACAAAGCCCAATCAACTCCACCTTAACAGCCCTGATTTTGGGCCATACAACTTCAGCCCAGCCTCCTTCATCCTCTCGTCTTCCTACAGGACAGGCGGGCCACATTCCTTTATCTCCCCCACCACGTCACATTGTCTCACGGGTTGAGCCTTTCTCTGAGTCACCCCTTAGCCAATCACCCAGCAGTCTTTCCATGCCGCAGTCTTCTAATGGGTCACATTCCCAGCACGTTTCGACCCCTTGTCTCACCTCCACAATCACCCATAATTTCTCGAACTATGACTTTTGTGGGTAATCCAGGCAACTTACATCCAATGGTGACTCGGGGCAAAGACGATATCTTTAAACCTAACTCCAAATATGCACATGTTGTTATTTTATCTGATGATTGTGTGGAGCCCACTTGTTTTGGACAGGCAAACAAGAATGAGAAGTAGAGGAAGGCCATGGCAAATGAGTTCAATGCCCTTCAACGAGCAGGCACATGGATTCTTGTTCCCCCTCATTATACCTACAACGTTCTTCCCAACAAATGGGTGTACAAAATTAAAAAGAAGAGTAATGGGAGTATTGACGGCCCGTCTTGTGGCAAATGAGTTTCACCAACAAGCGGGCCTCGATTATAGGAAAACGTTTAGTCCCGTGGTCAATCACAACACTATCAGGTTAATTATTGTAATTTTTGTTAGTTCTAATTGGCCCATTCATCAACTTAATGTTCAAAATGCGTTCTTGCATGGTTATCTCCAAGAAGATGTGTTTATGATGCAACCTACTGGCTTTGTGGATCCTCAATATGACAGGACTACCCCCATATTTCATCCTGAAACTCGGAGAAGTTCTGTGTAATCCAAATTCAAGGAAAATCCTATCAAAAATTCGGCAGAACCTCCCCTGAAAATGGACTAACTCAAAATTTAAAAAACCTGTAAAACACTTCTAAAACCAACAACTGCCTCTACCACAACCAAAAATGGTCTCAGACTCAACAAAAACAAATAACTTATAATTTAAATATGGTTATCAGAGCCACTACTTCTGTTACAAAGAATTCTACATTAAAGTGAAAGGAATTTTTCAAAATGGAAGGGGTGCCTACAGGGTCCAAGTAAAGAAATGGACGTTAATGCCTTGACGTGATTGGCTCAACCTCCACCATCATTACTACCTGGGGGGAAAGATTAACAAATTGAGAAAAAGTGAGATAAATTCAGTGAGTGGACAAGTCATGAAAACGAAGCACAAAATTTAATTATCTTTTCACAAGGCTTAAAATTTAATTAACTCTAAGGCCTCACCTCGCTCTTTGAATTCCTCCAGTTTTAAAACCAATTTACAAAACTACTTTCGAAAACATCATGAAGACTTCAAACGCGTAGATTTAAATAACTCATGTATATTAGAGACTTCAGAATTTCCCACAAAATATATTAGGTAGTAATATCAATTAAAACCTCAAATAAGAATACTAATAATCAAATAATTAAATCTCACAACTTAAAACTCAATCAAAGTAAGATCTCAAGGATTGCATAAAATCACATCGTACAGCTTTCATGATTTGAGAATGATTTTATTTAAGCAGATTTATTGAAAGAATTATGCTTTCAATTTTTACTTGGATGAGTGTTTCTGAGATGTGGTTTATTGAGATATCCAAAATTAGTTTCAAACCGCCATATTACACTACTACAATAAATCAAATAGACGACACTGCATGCACAACGGTTTGTTAAAAACTGTTTGTGTAATTTTAACACACAACGATTATTAAATAACCGTTGTATGTATGCATGTAATCCAATGATTTTTTGTTGGGTATATTTTCTGAAATTCTCTAAACATCACTTATTAGTTGTGATTGTTGTGTAAGCAAAAGAGATATCAAAAAACCGATGCTACAGTATTTTCATTAACAAAATGCACTTTACACTTTCCCTAACACTTTCTTTTTTTGGCCAATCCACTCTATCACTTTCACTCGAATCACTCCATTTATTCCCTCACTTTTTCTCACCGTTCACTACCTCTCATCTCTGTCGCTCTCAATATGCTCAATCTCTCTCTGATCGAGTCTCTATCACTCTCGATATGCTCTCTCTCTCTCTCTCTCTCTCTTTCTCTCTCTCTCTCTCTCTCTACCTCTGAGCTCGCCTCCCGATGCACGGCTAAGCGAGGCCTCAGGACCCAAAGCAAGCCTCGATCGTCAAGGCCATCGACACCTTGGCCACTCTGGGCAGAGATAACGTCACCACCAGTAGCTCACTCTTGGCCATGTGGTGGCTGCTCTAAACCACCGAGAAGGAAGGAGCAGCTCTTCATCGTCCAGAATGTATCCTTGTTCAGAACCAAAGCCGGCGACGTTTGCAGGTCATCGATGTCGGCAAAAGGGTCCTCAACAATGTCATCACTTTTCTTCTAGATGGGGTCTTCTTCGTTCGCTCCAATATTGATGTCCCTTCAAAGCAGAGAGTGAATTTTAGGTATTGATATTGAAGTTTTAATTTCACAGGGGCACCAGTTTTGGGTCTCTTCATAATTTGAATTTCAATTTCTATATATTATTGTGAACAAATGAACAAATTTGAAACTTGGTATTAAAGAAACTAATTTGAAAATTTGGGAATTTTTTTTTCTCTGTATTAATATTTATTTATTTATTATTTTTTTAACGAACAAATTTGAATACTTGGTATTAAAGAAAACTAATTTGAAAATTTGGGAATTTTTTGTCTCTGTATTAATATTTATTTATTTATTTTTGGGTTTTAATGAATGATGCTGGTTGTGTTGGATTTAAAAGTGCGGTTCTGCAAGGGAAAAACTAGGAGATTTCGTTGCCGGCCACCGTTCAGGCAGGGTTTGTGAGTGCTTTGTTTTGTGATATTAATCAATAACAAGTGATTGCTGGTTGTATAGCTACAAATTTTATAAATTTCCATATGTACTGTGGCAACCTGGCAGATATTTGATAGAATTAGATGGTCATATGAGGTTTAATCTATTCCACAACCATCACCATCATCCTCATCTTTGTCTCAGTTAATGGGGTCGACCACATGAATTTTCGTATTGCATTTTTTTTTTTTCTGTCATATGCAGTGTTTTATTATATTTACTTTTGTAGTTCTTTTCCTGTTAGTCTTGGTTGACCTCTTAGTTTCATACCTTTTATTTTAACTAATATTTTCTTTGATTATAGGTGCATCTAGTGATCTATGTTGTATATGTCCATACCATTTAAGAATAGTTTCTCTTATATGGGTGTCACTCTCAAGGTTTCTCTAATACAATAGTTTTTAGTCTTATCTCTTCTAGTCACTCCTATCATCAATCTTAGCATTTATCATTTCATGGATGCATTCCACTTACTTTTTCTTTAATTTCTTGCATTATGTCCCCTAAATGTATAATCTACTTAGTCCAGCCTATTATGACAACCAATCTTCATTCTGTGTTATAGGAACGCCTAGATAACTGGAGAGACAATGCAGTGCCTGCTCAACGTGTGTTTGCAAAGGTAGCATCTGCAATCTCAAAGTTTGAGCCTGTGACTGTCTGCTCAACTTGATACATACAAAAGACTGTTAGAATTTTGATGTCTTAAAGGTATAATTTCAGCATTTTAATGTTTACTCATGGCTGCATTTTATCATGGACCTCTTCTTGGATATACAGGTTTTGATGATGGTTGTTATTGAGATTGGAGTCATGACCTTCTTGTTGCGTGAAAGGTTAGATCATTGTTTGATTGTACATGATCTGTAGCTCTGTGGATGATATGGTAAGAGATCTACTTGGTTGCAATATTACATCGTATTAGATTAATTTTCTTTTCTACTGAGCTGCTCTTTGGTCTTGATCCTCTTTTCTTTATTACTTATGCGTACACAACTTTAAGAAACAAACCAGAAACTAGGAAGAATAAATGGATTTATTTTGTTCTCTTTTTTTTTCCTCCTTTTTCCGTTTGTTTTGGGTTTCAGATTTCAATTAATGTTCTAATGGATTTTGTTTAAGCTAGATATGTCTGCTGTTTTTGGTAACGTACTGTCATTTGAATATGGCAGCCATTAAATATGATTGCTTGCTGGGCTGAAGATCCCTATGGGGAATCTTATAAGAAGCATTTTGCAAGGGTTTCAGATTACGTATGGGTGGCAGAAGATGGAATAAAAATGCAGGTTTGTATAACTGTTCCCCCTATTGTTTGCTCAGGTTTTAAGTTCAAATTGGTTGGAAGTGCTACTTGGGCCACCAAAGTACTGATTTTGATACTTTCTATATATTCTTTTTTTTTTGTTTGAGATACTCTCTATTCATATGCAGAGTTTTGGTAGTCAGGCGTGGGATGCTAGCCTTTCCATTCAAGCTTTGATTGCTGGAAATCTCACTGATGAACTTGGACTCGTACTTAAGAAAGCATATGATTACGGATTACCTGAAGAAATCTCATGTTTCTGTTATTTTCTCTACTTCTTTGTTTACTATATAGTATATACTTTGTTCATGAAGCTTCTTATTTTCTCCTTCTACATTTTTAGTCAGCTAAAATATTAATTTACTTGTAATGGTCTAGGTTAAGGAAAATCCTTCTGGTGACTTTTTACTTTTTAAACCCATTTTCGTCACATTTCTAAAGGAGCATGGACTTTCTCTGATCGAGACCATGGATGATAGGGGTGGGCATAAAAACCGTTACACCGAACAACCGAACCAAGCCGATGGAAAAAAATCGTGGAAAAACCGTGTTGACTAAAACCAGTCAACACCGACACCGAAACCGAGCTGAACCGGATCCTCATGGGTTGGTTCAGGTTCTAGACATTGAAAGACCAATCCGAACCGAACCAAACCGAGAAGACAAATGATATCTATAGTCAATTAAAACATGTAAGATTTTGGCTAAGCTGAGAGTCGAACAATAGACCTCAAACACCAAATTTATGCTCCCAACCAATTGAGCTTATTTGTTAGTTGTCCATTTTACGAATCATAACTTATTTAATTGGTGTTTCCTTAGACACTTAGACTAAGTTGACTAATACAGTCAATCCTCATTGCTCAATGCTCATTGAGTCTCAGTCATTTGACTCATTTCCTTCTTTACATCCTGATTGCCTTTCGAAGAGAGAAAGAGACACACACACACACACACACACTAGTAGACCACCATCACCATCCGAGACCACCACCACCATCGCCTACGACTCTGCGAGTCTCCGACCATGACCATCCGAGACCACCACCATTGCCTGCGAGTCTGTGACCAGTAGTCCACCACCACCACCATCACCATCATTCCCAAATCCCAAAATCCCGAATTCACCCAAACCCTAAATCCACCACCAGAGACCACCACTCCACCCCCAGTGACCTCCACCACCATCCTTCACCACCCTAAAATCCCCAACCCTAAAATCCCAAATTTGAGAGTGTGAACCCTAAATACCCAAGATCCAACACTCTGAGTCTTTCATCTCTCAAGTCGCAACCTATTCTCTCAGTCTCTCATCTCGTTAATTACAGTATACATCCCCATTTGCTGGGTAAGTACTCACATTTCGATTTAGGGTTTGTTTTTTTCAATTTGGGGAAACTTGGGAGATTGTAATTTTGGTTTTTGTATGCTAAAATTCTTGAATTATGAAATATCTCTCTTGTTCATTTAACACATTCTTTGTGTCCAAAATAATTGTCTTCCTTTCTTCTATAGTTTTTACTGAAATGCTTGTCTATTTTGAAGATCAATCCTCTATAAGTAATCTTAAATTTTTCAAAGCTTTTCATTGCTTTCATTTTCTGATCAAGTTTGAAATGGATTCAAATGGGGAAAAGAGCATTAGATAAAAAATTGTGAATGCAATATTTGTCTCTTTTATTTGTTGATGACTTAAAAACAGAGGACAATTCTTTGGTATAGAGGGAGTTATGATGCTTACTAGGCTTTATCAATATTTTTTGAGTTCTATAATGTTTTGCCGAACTGAATCGTCTCATTTTCTATCCCTTGTTGTGTTTCTGAATGCTAATTACGTAGAAGTATTTCATTCCTAGTTCAGATTTGTATATTTCTCAGAAAAATTCTTACACCAATTCTTAATTCTTGATTTCTGGTGGTTGGAAGCTTGGAGAAGTTCAATTGGACCAGCAACCAACTCAATTTGGTAAGTTGCTGTCTTGCTGAGATATATCGATGTATCATGTGGTTTCTGCAATCTGAGTTTATGGTTGCATTTTCTGGTTTTGAATATTTAAAGAAATGGTTTTTTTTTCTTTTTTTATGAACTTTGAATATTCGATTGAGTACTGAGTTCACCTGTAAGGGTCTTCTAATTTTCTGTGTGCTTTTCTAAATTTAGAGAAATGGGTTTATTGAGGCTTGTGTAATTTGTGCTTGATGATGATCTGAATATATATCTAATTATCTAATTTGTAGTTTGTATAATCAGGGATGGCAGAATCATCTACTGCCTCTGCACCTTCACCCTCACCATCAACAGCACCATCACCATCACCATCACCATCACCATCACCATCACCCTCACCATCGTCCCCAGCAACACCATCATTACCAGCAGGTCCAGCACCATCCCAACCCATCCTTGCTAGTGGTCTTCCACTCGTACACCCAAGTGGGGCCAGGAAACCATCTAAGGAAAAATCTGAGGTATGGGAGCATTTCATTAAGTATGATGACATAGTAGAGTTTGTTAAGGAAGATGGGACTAAAGGGCAGATTATAAAAAAGAGGGCTAGGTGTAAGTATTGAAAAGACCACTATGCTGCTGACCCTGTGACAAATGGCACCTCAGCTATGAAAAAACACCTTGCACAGTTATGTAAAAATTATCCTAGGAGAGTACATGACAAAAAACAGAAAACTTTGTCTTTTGATCAAACTATTGGTCAACTTATGGCTAGGGGAGGTAATAAAGATGAATGCTTAAAGGCTTGTGTAGAAATGGTGATAATAGATGAGCTGACATTTAGTTTTGTTGAGGGTAATGGGTTTAGGCATTTTTGTTGTGTTGCATGCCCCTTTTTCCATGTCCCTTCTCGTAGGACACTAGTGAGGGCTTTCATGATCATGTATGATGACTTGAAACTGAAATTAAAGAGTGAATTAGCATCACATAGAGTGTGCCTTACCACCGACACTTGGACAAGTTGTCAAAACATCAACTACATGGTGATCGCAGCACACTTTATAGATGATGATTGGAATTTACACAAAAGAGTCTTGAACTTTTGTGTCATAGCTAATCACAAAGGGAACTCAATAAGGAAAATACTTGAACAATGTTTGCTAGAGTGGGGTTTGGAGAAAATACTTACTATCACAGCTGATAATGCTTCTACAAACACCGTTGCAATAGATTATTTAAGGGGTAAGATGAAGCATTGGACAAAATCCAAAGTTGTGTTAGGGGGGAAGTACATGCATGTTAGGTGTTGTGCACACATAGTCAATTTGATAGTTGGAGAAGGCTTGAAAAAGTTAGATAGGTCAATCTTGGCCATTAGGAATGCTGTCAAGTATGTGAGGTCTTCTCCACAAAAATTGGAGTATTTCAAGACTTGTGTTTTGAAGGAAAAAATAGAGTGTAAGGGTCTTGTGGTGTTGGATGTCCCAACTAGGTGGAATTCCACCTATATGATGTTGAATGCAGCCTTGAAGTTTGAGAAGGCTTTTTCTAGAATGGTAGAAGAAGAGGATACTTCATATTTGGGTTGGTTTGGTGAAGAGGATGAAGGGGAACAAGGGGTGGCACCTGCTGCCAATCGTAGAAAAAGGGTAGGACCACCTAACTCAAATGATTGGAACAATGCTGGCATCTTTGTGGACTTCCTTAAAGTGTTCTATGATATGACATGTAAGATGTCATTATCTTTACATCCCGCTGTCCATGAAACATTTCACGATTTGATTTCCATTGAAGCGGAAATTAATTGTTTGTTCCTAAGTGAGGATGAAATGGCAATAGATAATGAATTTGAATCGAATGGGCAAATGGTGTTGAATGATATGGCCGCCGGGATGAAGACTAAATTTGATAAGTATTGGGGTGATCTAGACAAGATCAACCAATTCTTGATGGTTGCACTTGTGCTTGATCCCCGATACAAGTTAGGCAATTCAACACATGTTTTACAAAAGTATTGCTTAGATGAAGCTGCTGCCCTTAGGAAGAAAATGGAGGTGAAGGAGATTTTAATGGGCTATTTGCTGAATATGCAAGTCCTCAATCCCAAATTCCTACTTATAGTGGAAGTAGTGTCATTAACACTAGCACAATTACAACTTCTACAAGTTATAGGGTAGCTTCTAGGGAACCTCGGGGGGGAAGAAAACGACATGAAATGACTAGATGTTGGATGGAAGAAGCTGCAGCAAGTAGTACAGTCGTATTGGAACATGAAGTTGATAGGTACTTGACTGATCCCATTGAGGCGACGGATCCGGACATTGAGTTTGATGTTTTGAAGTGGTGGAAGCTTAATGGGGTCAAATATTCGGGGCTGGAAGCAATTGAAAAGGATATCCTTGCAATTCCAGTTTCAACAGTGGCTAGTGAAGCTTGCTTTAGCACGGGAGGACGGGTAGGGAATTCATTTCGGGCATCCTTGACTCCAAGGATGGTGGAAGCTTTAATCTGTTGTCAAAACTGGTTAAGGTCCAAAGATATCTCCAATCTTCAAAATGAACCATCAATTGAAGAGCTGGAGTTTTATGAATCAATTGAAGCAGGTATCATTGCATCAAACTTTCCACTATGTATAAATTCATTCAATGAATTGTTTTTCTTATTATAACATTGACTTTCAAGCTAACATGTGTACTGTTATTGTTGTACAGAACTCATGAGCACTGTCACAACCCCTAAAACTGCTCCTGCTACATTTTAGTCTTAGAATGTCAAGAATCTGTATGAATACATGCTGACTTGGAGTTGGTGGCTTGCTGCAGTAAATAGATGATAGTTTAGATTTAGGGCTTGTTGGTGACTTGAACTTTGTGGTTTTTATTTTAATATTTTATCACTGATGTAGTGATGTAGTGAAGTGAACTAGTGAAGAATTTTCAGTATGTAAAGTGTGAATTGTGAAGTACTAGCCTACTGGGAAGTTTTCATTTTTGAATTTTGATTAAGGTAGGTTGCAGTAAAAAGTTGGGCTGGGCTACATGTTTGATTGTTTGGCTTAATTTGTGTTTTGCTTAAGCCCAAAAGGCAAAAAATGCAGTTTGTTACTATTCTTATTTCTTTCATTTAGATTTGGGCTTCAAAATTTATGTTTCTTAACTGAGGCCCAAAATGTTAAGGGGTTGGCCCAACACTGAAAGCCCATCAGCACCGAACCAGAACTGGCAGGTCTGGTTTGCTTCAGTTCTATGTTCTTTTTTTCGGTGTTTAGTACCGAACCACACCAAATTTAACATGCTAGCTTGGTGTGCGGTTTGGAGGGGATACCGAGCCGAGCCGAACCATGCCCACCTCTAATGGATGACAAGTTTTTGACTGTGCTGCAGAAGCTCTGGAGGTATTGTTTTTTACTCACATGCTTTCAAAAGTTGAGGGTTGAGCTTTAAACATAACAATTATATATTGCTTACAACATATACCATTGTATTAGTTATCATTGCTTACAGCCAAAGCATATATCATAAGAGTCACAGCCTTATGGATAATGTGGAGAAAAGCGGTGCTTAGTACCGTGTATTAGTTATCATTGCAGATGGCTAGGTTTACATCTAGAGCCTTCTCTCTACCTCCTCTTTTTCCGTAATGTATGTGAACAATCTTTACTAAGTACGGCTTCCTTGATTTCATGAAGGTTATGGTAGATTACTGTAAAGACTACGTCTATTCACAAGGCTATCTAGCATTTGATGAAAAAAAAATGGAGGCTGCATTCTTATCTTTTGAAAAAGGAAAAAAGAGTAATTTGATATACACACCTATTATAATTTTGAAAGGTCAACAATTAATCAGTTTAGAAAAGCATTGTTCTCAAGAAAACAAAGTTATAATAAATTCAAGTAATTCTTTAACTTAAGACCACATTATACAGCATAGTTCTGATTATAAGTTTTAGATTGGCCTTGAATTACTTGTAATTTTCTTATCACTTTCACTACCATTCAAGGTTTAAGAAGCATTCTTGTGTCCTCAACTGCAGTAGCTTATAAAATTAAATAGGATCATGGCATATATCAAATAAAAAAGGCATGCATTACCCCATACCCTCTGTTTTGTCTAATAACTAAATGGTTGCATGTACTGTATGTAATTATTTGTTTTATTTCATTTACTTAACCACATCTATTATACACTTAAATAAAATACAAGTTTGAGCTTTTGAATATTGAAAGTGTTAATAGTATTCATACTTATGTGGTGGTGTTTTTAAAAAATAACACAAAAATGGGCATAGGTATGATAGTGTTAGCTTTTATAGGGTGGCTTTTTAACTAATTAGCTCAAGTACATATATCTTTCCATTTTGTTCATTAGGTTCCAGGAAGCCGAGGATGATTGAAAGGAGGCCTTGAATTTGGATAATCCCTATAGAAAAGGCGTGACGTGCAACAATTAGCAGAAAACTTGGAGAAGTGAAAGAATCCATTGAGAGTATGTATAAAGTGAACTATGAATTTGTTTCATGAAGCTATTATTGTTATTTCTCACCTTGCAGAGTGGAAAGTCTACAGCTATCTATGCTTGTGCACAAGATGAAGGGTTTGTTACAAGCCTTGTAAAAAGTGCAAGAAGTATGGGAACAATGCAGATGTAGAAAGGTTCAAAAGTTGGTCTCAAAGTTTTTGAACCATGTCATGCCTTTATAGTTTGTGTAACAAGTACTTTTTTCTATGTATAGCTCATCAAGCTACTTTACAATTAATTTATTGGGTTGTTAATTGGCAATGGATGTGTGAATGAGTTTGCTATGACTTTGTAAACTTAAATTCCAATTTAATGAATTCATGAATATTTTTGATTTGTCCATATTTGTGGATTTAATTGGATGCAAGCAGGGATTTAGTGAGATTTAATTTCAATTGGATGCAAGCAGAGATGTTAAAATGTGAATGAAATAAATAACCGTTGTCAATTTAAAAATATTGTGTTAGTTAAACCTAGACAACAGTTTTAGTTGATTAATCATTGTGATAATCAAACCTAGACAACAATTTTAGAAGAAAACAAGTTGTGGATGATTAAATTACATAACAATTTTTAGTTATAAACAGATGTGTATATGTGATTAAAATAACATGTTTTAGTTAAACTTGTTGTTTGGAGATGCATTACACAACGGTTTTATATAATCAACAGATGTGTATATGTAATTCAAACAACATTTTTGAGTAAAAACTATTATTGAGTATCTTTGCTAACAATATTCCTACCAATTTTATACCTAATTATGCAACGGTTTTTCTTAAAACTGATGTTTAACAGTGCTTTGGACAACATTTATAGTAAATAAGCATTGTGAGATCATTACTAATACAATAGTTTTATATCTGTTACTGTTGTGTATTGTGCTTCGAGACGACTGTTTTCGACGAAAATCATGCATTTTGGTCGACACTAGACAATAGTTTAAAATTATAACTGTTGTATGAAACCATTCAGACAATAGTGTTTAACCATTGTCTGAATAGGCTATAGATGTCACACGCCTAGATGACGAAATTTTGGGCAAATAGACAATGGCTAAAAATCGTTGTCTATTAACTTCATTGTAGTAGTGTTAGTACCCCTCTCAGCAGGTATAGAATTGCTCTGCACTCGCCTAGAGATGACTCAGCAATGTATGACCAGCATTTGTTCTGCACTTGCCCAATTGGCGATATATAACTAGCATTATGTATTGCTTTGCACGCGTCTTGAGATAACTCAGCAATGTATGACCAGCATTTGCTCTACACTTGCCTGGTTGGCGGTGTATGACCAGCATGACATATTGTTCTACACTTGCCTAGTCGGCGATGTATGACCAGCATCACATATTGCTCTGCACTTGCCTAGAGATGACTGGGCAGTGTATGACCAGCAGTTCCCCAAGTATTAGTGTGGCTTGAGATTTCAGTTGTGCAATATTTTGAGAAATTATTTTTCATCAGTAACCATTTTAAATGACAGTTTCAGTAAGTGCAATATGTCGGTGGTGTATGACCAGAATTATATATTGCTTTGCATGCGTCTTGAGATAACTCGACAGTGTTTGACCATCATTTGCTCTACACTTGCCTAGTTGGTGGTGTATGACTAGCATGACATATTGCTCTGCACTTGCCTAGAGATGATTGAGCAGTGTATGACCAGCAGTTCCCCAGGTATTAGTGTGGCTTGAGGTTTCAGTTGTAGAGTATTTTGAGAAATGATTTTTCATCCTTAAACATTTTAAATGACAATTTCAGTAAGACATTGCATTTTATTTTAGACATTTTAATAGTTTTACAACTTGAGAGTATTAATTGTTATTCAGAGTTCGATTTACAGTTTTGAGATGATTTAAAAATAAATTTGAGAAATAGTTTTAAAACTGGGGGGTTTCAAAAAACAAGTGAGTGAATTAGATAGTTGTGTTGCTTTGCATGGTATGCTTATATGAATTGTATGCTAGGATTTGGTAAGTCTAGGCTTGAATCTAGAGGATGAAAATGATGAAGATTTTGAGTTTTAAGTGATTAAATGAGGATTTGGAAATAAATAGATAATTGAGAATTATGGGTTTGCCGTGAGAATTATCATTGTTGAGTGATTATTTATTGAGGATTTTAAAGTTAAAAGATTATTTTGGGGATAATTGAGATTTATGATTTATGAGTATGCGATTAAATTTTCCAGGATTTCTATCTATGATCATTGTGGATTATTGAGATGCCACGAGGTTTATAACGTTGTTAATTATTTATGTTGAGGTTGCTGGAATATTATTTATGATTATTGTTTAATATTGGCATGAGTTGATAATTATGATTTATGCTTTAAGTAATTATAGATGTTATTATGGATTATATTTTTTAGTATGGAACTTCAGGATATTTGTTTAAGACATTTCACTCATACAATCTTTTGAGCTTACCAAGTTTGTTGTATAACCCAGTACATCATGGATGTGGTGTAGGGTTTGTGTTTTACAGGTTAAGCAGGCTGAGGAGAAAGTGAGGAGAAGTCGAGGCAATGAGACCCACTTTGTTTTGTTTAAATGTTTTTATATAGAGGGTTTACATAAATATTTTATTTGAAAGAAATTTATTTATTTATATTTATGTGCATGACTCAAAGGAAAGAGAAAACAGATTTAAAAGGTTGATATTTCAGTGTTTTTATGGGCTCGAGGTTCGGGGCATTACACAATATCCTAACTTTGTCTGCAAACTTTGACGATCTTTATATGGTCTTAAACAAGCAACACAGACCTGGTTTTAATGTTTTTCCACTCACTTGCATATGGGCTTTCAAGCTTCTTTGGTAGATTATTCTCTTTCCACTTATATTCAGGGGCTTGTTATTATATATCTTCTTATTTATGTTAACGATATATCAATTACAGGTAACAGTTCAGCCCACATTACTCAACTTATTAAGGATATGGGCTGTCTCTTTTCCATGAAAGATCTTGGGCTCATTCGTTACTTCTTGGGCATTGAAGCTACTTGAAACAATATGGGCCTTCACTTGCGTTAGTCAAAGTACATCACTGTTTATTGATTCTAAACCAATGACTACACCTGCCGTTAGTGGCAGGCGCCTTAGTATTTTTTATGGAGATTTGCTTCCAAATCCTACTAATTATCGAAGTGTTGTCGGTGCACTATAATATCTTACTTTCACAAGGCCCGACATCGCCTTTGCTGTCAACCAGGTTTTTCAATACATGCACACATTGGACTGCAGTTAAGAGGATTCTTCGCTACCTCAAGAGTACGATTACACATGGTTTTCTTTATACTCTTGGCCCCTTACACATGGTCTTCTTTATACTTTTTTATATTCTGATGCAAACTATGTTGGGGATCCAAATGATCGACGCTCCACTGGTGGGTCTTCCATCTTTTTGGGTAATAATCTCATTTCTTGGACTTCCAAGAAACAAGGAGGTGTGTCTCATTCTAGTACAGAGACTGAGTATCGTCAACTGGCTTATATTACTGCTACATTATCATGGTTTCGATCACTTTAATTTTTGTGATCTGCATATTTATTTATCATGTCCCAAGTTATGGTGTGACAATATTAGTGCCATTTTGTTGACATCTAATCCTGTTTTTCATGCCTGTACTAGGCATGTTGAGATCGACTTTCATTATGTACGAGAAGAAGTTATTTGAAAAGAACTTGATGTCTGTTATGTGCCAACTCAAGATCAGCTTGCAGATGTATGCTAACAAAAGGTTTATCTACTAACGCTTCCGATATCTCATTTCCATGCATCCAGTTTGATCTCGCCCTGTCATCTTGTAGGGGTTTGATAAGAGTGATAAGGGTCCAATCTTATCTAGTCGTTCATCTACCTGATTATACTGTAATATTGTCTTTCAATTAATTATTAGTTAGACTAGCATTTATCTCTTACGTGTTATAGTCATACAATGACTCTTGTACTCATTATGTATTTGCTCTATATATTGATAAATACAGCAGTAACCTCATTGATTGAGGCTTCCATAAAATCTCTCTTTCTTTAACACGTTTCATTCATGTCCATGAGAAGATATCTTATAGTGTTTATATATCGATTTCCATAAAATAACTGATATCATTTTTCACACCCCGAACCCCAAGTATGCAACAGAGGCATCTACCTTAAATGCCCAAGAGATTAATACTACTAAATCAAGTATTAATCCCCCAAGATACTTAAGGCAGGTTAAGCCTTTTGGGTTTAGTACAGGTTGAATTAGAGATAATAAATAGCGGAAAACATATGAAGTAAAAATAAAACTTCTTTATAAAACCAACCCTAAGGTTATGGTAGTTCATTGCAATCTTGAAGAATTACATAAATTTCAAATACATAGTAATCATAGAATAAAGGTTTCAAAGCTACGCGAACGTGAACTCAAAGTAAATACCTCAAAACCATCTCCAAACAATGAAGGAAAAATCATTCAAAATATACTCGATGCGAGAAAACAATTAAATGACATCACCGATTAAATCCAGAAAGTCTCAAGATGTTGCTATGCTCGACCCTCGTGCAAGTTTGTCTCTTTACCATGCTCGTACTTATAAAAACATCCAATAAACAAGAAACACAAAAACAATGTGGGAGGTAAGCATCGTATACGATCATGACTTCTCCTCAGGGAACCTTGACTAGTTTGAAAACCACAAAACCTTTCTCAGTGAAATACATAGTGTAAATTCTTTTCCATTGGATTCTTAAATCATCCAAAACATGCAAGTTCTTCAAACATTTGCTTTGAAATCTTTTTCAAAACATTTATGACTCAGTTGTATATGTACATAATTATAATTATGTAATTTCATAACAAATCACTCATACCTGATGGTCGATACACGTTAGGTACAACTATGGCCATCTATGAAAAGAAATAGCATTCATAGCGAGAGTGCCTTGGTAAACAGATATAGAAACTTGCAATTTAGATACCGTATCACTACCACCTGGTCAATCATGGATCCCTGCTTCGCACAAGCACAAGTAGCCACATGTTAACTTGGCTAAGCTCTCCATAATGTACTGATCAATTATTTTAGAAGGTTTAGGATTTTGAACCCAAGGTCATGTGCTACAACGCTACCCTTACTCTCAGACCAATAAACATGTTCATAATAATTTAAAAATACAAACACACACAAGGTCCATAGTGATGAATATAGGATAAATCCCCCTACTTTGAATCTATTGCTCTTCACGTATTCTTTTACATAGCCTATGCATCTTCATCCGTCTCGAATTCTTCACCTTTTTGTCATGTCACAAAGAAATCATTCGGTAATTGGTGTTCCTAGTGTCCAACAATACGACAACTTAGTCAAAAGTTAAGTTCAACACAATCTTGTTATGACCCATCCTTTTAGGTCACAAGTCCCAAGAGACTCTAGTCCTAAGTGGACTAAACTCGACTCTTTAGAGTTTCTAAGTTTCAAGTTTTATCTTAAAGTCAAACCACTTAACTAATTGTTTTAGTTCAAATCAATTCCACAAATTAATTTAGGTTAGAAGAAATCAAACCTAAGTACTATCCAAGTATTTAATTAATTAGTATTTTTCCAAAATATTCCATAAGTTAACCAAGTTTGAATAATAGCTTAAATCCAACTTAATTTCTACCATAAAGTCATGCTAAGCCTAATATATTATTAGCCTTAAATTAAATCTCCAAATTAAAACTGCAACTAATCATGCTTAATTAATCAAATAAATTAAGCAATTAAATCTCTAAAATAAACCTAAGCATGCTTAATTAATAAATAAATTCTACTTAATTAATATAACTATGCAACCTAATATTAAATCTTAAAAATAAATAAATAAAGCATAAATAATAAAATACTTTTCCAGTTGTAGACCTTGATCCAAAGCTAGATTTCACTCCTAAGTCCACTCTTAAGGACTCCTCCTCCTTGACAAGTTCTCCAAAGAAAACTTTTAAATTATAAGAATTTTCTTCCCTTTTGATATGTCTCTTCTTAGAGAGACTCCCAAAGAACTAAGGAGTGAGTAACTCTAACTTTAGTTGGTAGTGCAAGTGAAATTGAGGTACAAGGGTGACAGGATCGCCCCTGGATTTCCACCCTGAAATCCGGAGAGGTCCTGCGGGATCAAAAATCAAGGAAAATCCTACCGAAAATTCGACAGAACCTACCCTAAAAATGAACTAACCCAAAATTTTATCACCTGTTAAAATACACTTCTAAGTTTCCAACTTCCCTACCACAACCAATTTGGGTCTTCGACCCAACATAAAATTTACAATTTTATAAGGTTACAACAAAAAATCAGAGCCAAACTACAAGTTAAGGTTTACAGGAAATCCTACACTATACAATGAGAAAATAAAGCCCGCCTAGCTCGACGAGAAAATTGTGACTGGCTGCCACTTCCATCTGGGGGAACCATTAAAACACAAAAAAAAGATGACTCACGGTGAGAAAGGCTCAGTGAGTGGATGAACAAGTCAAAAGATAACAAAGTTAATAAAGTAGAACATTTTATTAATATTCTCAATTTCACATACATAATAGATTTCCTCCATTTTAAATTACGCTTTGAACTGATAAAAAGAATAACTAAAAATATTTTTATCTAATAAAGTTTTTAGTAACAACGTTGGCTATATAAGCACCCAATTGACCGGCTCCACCATTGGTACCGTACAAGACCGTCGCACCAAGTGGACCGTTTACATAACCTTCCACCCGCACTGTCGCAACGCCGTCATACGAGTTAACTTACAGTGTCCCTTGTACCGTCGCAACGCCGTCATACAAGTGGACTTACGGTAGCCTTTGTACCGTCGAATCACCGTTGTACAATAAGCCAAAGTGTCGTACGTGCACGTAGATTGCCCTTCCACCCGCACCGTCGCAACGCCATCATGCTAGTGGATTTACAGTGTTCCTTGTACCGTCGAATCGCCGTCGTACAAGTGGACTTACGGTGGCCCTTGTACCGTCGAATCGCCATCGTACAACAAGCCAAAATGTCATGCGTGCACGTAGACCACCCCCAAAGGGCGAGACATCCCAGTACACGGCCCAAAGCCTATTTGTGTGCCGTAATGGGTCCCAAAGACCTACTTAATAATCGGTGGGTGCTTAGACGACATTTAAATAATTTGTTTAAATATTTGATAACCCTTAGATCAAAAATGACAAATAATCCAATCCCTCTAAACTTTATTAATGCAAAACAGACTTTACTCAATTCATTATTTCATTATTTAACTTAAAATTTCAAAAGTAATATAAAAACCATAAAACCCATAAACTTTGCAAGTAAAAGATATATACACTCACAATATTGGAGCCTAGCGCGTCGGCCTCCGGATGGATCACCTCTAGTCTCGGGAGCGTCGCCTAAAACAACCAAGAATACGAAACATAAATTAGACTTGGTATAGAACGTAGATTAAAGTGTGGAATTGAATCTAAGTGTTATTCTCTTGACTTCTTGGTCTCGTTTTAATTCACCCATCATACGACGCCTCCGACAACTTGGAAACAACTAGAATATTTCTCTATATACTTCTATAACCCAATCTACTCCTACCAGGTTAAGCAAATTTTTTCTCCATTCCCATTTTCTCAAATTTGAAAATTTTTCCTTACTTAATTCACTTATAACAGAAACTAGGGATCCTAAGGGTTTAAAATTGTCCATCAAAGCATTTAGAAACATCTCCTATTGCCAATTTCTCCATCAACCCGATTTGGGCATAACACCTCTAACCCAATTTTTCAATTTTCTATATTTCCTTGAAATTTCTCAAAGTTTAGGATCCTAATCCTAAATTTAAAGTTCCTAGAGTGAAAATCATCTCAAACCCATCAAGAATACTCCCCTAACTTCGAATTTCTTAGGAAATTCGAAATGGTCTCAAATGCTCAAAAATCAAACTCTAATTTCTCAAGTTTTTAAACAGAAATTTAAAGGGAAAGGGAGCCCATTACCTAGAGAGGAAAAACCCCCAAAATTTCGTGGATAATGAGGTAGAAAACTGGCCGAATTTTGGAAGGTTGCCGGCTGACTTTTCGCTCGTTTCTGGGCTGTTCATTGCAGCCGAAGATGGGGGTGGCTAGGCTAGTGGCGCCGGCTGCTGGGGAGGGTTCTCAGCTGCTCGAAGTCAGCTGGAAGTGGCCAAAAGGTTGGACTTGGGTGGAGCTGGGTGTGCGCAGGAGAGTGTTGCCGAGAGAGAGAAAAGAAAATGGGGGCTAAGGGTGGACGGTCGGCTCCAGCGAAAGGGGGTCGCACGGCTGACTTGGTCGACAGGGAAACGGCCGGTGTCGATGGATGTGGTGGTGGTTGGGTGTTTGCAGCGAGAGGCACAGAGAGATGAGAGGAGAGAGGTTGCGGGTAGAGGTGTAGAATGGGCCGGGCCGGCCGAATCCGGCACGAGCCCGGCCCATTTAAAGTAGGCCCAGCCTGGCCCGGCCAGTTAATAAGTGGGCCGGGCTGGGCCAATGTTTTCTATCTCATTGGGCCGGCCCGACCCGAGCCCGTTTTGTGTTGGGCCGGCCCGAGCCCATTATGGGTTTGGGCCGGCCCGTTTATACTAGTATTTTTCAATTTTTTTTTTTTTAAATTTACTAGTAATTACTATTAGCCTTGTTTTAATTTTTAATTTTGTTTTTAGTGGTGAAATTTGATAGAAAATGAAATAAAAGTAATAGAAAATTAAAAAATTTGATAAAAAATGAAATGACATAAAAAATATTTGATTTATTAAACATTAATATAAATTTAAAATAATTAATCGGGCCGGCCCGGCCCGGCCCGAGCCCGGCATAACCCATTATTGGATGGGCCATGGGCCGGGCTGGGCTTAAGGTTTAAAATAATTGAGCCGGCCCAAGCACGGCACGAAGCACGAATGGGCCGACCGGCCCGACCCGTTGTACACCTCCGGTTGCGGGGGAAAGAGAAAACAGACAGAAAAAGGAGTGCGGGGCAGAGAAAGAGAATGAAGAGAGAGAGAGAGAGAAAAAAAAAATAAGGGGGTGTGTTGAGTAATTTTGTGGGGGTTTCTAGAGAAGTTTGATTTTAATACTAAAAAATTTCTAGAACTTTCATGCGGAAGGATAAAATTGCCACTAAAATGTTACGCCCCACTCTCTCAAACCGTGGCCCAAATTTAAAGTCCGTCTTTGGAAATACGTTATGAACTACTACTTCATTACCCCCGTCTATTGAAATTTTTCTAAAAGTTTTATCTTTCTTAAATTTCCCGTTTAATTACCCATTTCTTATTAGAATGTATAAGTCCTTTTCAATTTAACTTTCTTACTGGATCACCACCGAATGAAATTAACTTGATCTTATATCAAAGAACGAAACTTGGGTCAGGTCATTACAAAGGGTCTCTATTTATAGGCACTTGAGGGTGAGAAGTTTCTCCATTTTTTCAATGTTGGATATGATGCACAAAAGTGTCAAAAACACAAGAAAAACTCGAATTGGGTCAACACAAACTGGCGGGTCTCCCGATTACAGAGAGAAAAAGGGTCGAGTCGTCCAGCTAGAAGGCACGTAGGTCAAAGCTGACTCGGTTTGGCTAACTGATCCTTCACACTGAATGGACAGTTAGGATCGCTTGGCTTTCATGAGGCCCAACGGCCAAGATTAGATCATGGAGGCGGATTCAGTGTGACGCGTCTAGAGTTGCTCACCTCAGCACATGTGTGGTGCCGCATCAGCTTGCTGGGCCAATAGGAGTGCGCCACGTGGCGTGCTGTCAGTCCAGTCAACATTTTTTTTTTCCTATTTTTTCTAATTCCTCTAGTTTCGAAAATTCACCAAAAATAGCTCGAGACTCTAAATAATTTCCCGAAAAATGCTACAGACTCGTATCGATGAGTACTAATTTACTATAGCCTTATAATAATTCAATCATTTCCAGAAAAATTACAAAAAATTTTCCTCTCATAATTTAATTCTGAAAAATAAAATAAATAAAATAATCACCATACTTTTGAATTTCCTTTTCCAAAATTTACTTCCACACAACTAACTCTAGAACCACAATAAAATATTTTGGTTAGTTAAAATAAAGTTAAGAAAAATTTCAATTCCTTTAAACAAACCTTAGGAACAAGGTTAAAAAACTTAAGTAACAAAATTACCATAAGCCAAAAATTCAGGGGGTTACATCATTCATAAGCTAAATTAGATTTTGGGGGCAATATGACATCCTAAAATAGACATGAACTAATGTCTATGAGTATATTAATTTATGCCAGTACGAGCATATTCAAACAAATATAATACAGTTATAAGATATCGGATCCTTGAAACAATAAGGATATAATACATGTAAAATATATCAATTCTTGTGTTTTTATCCATCCAAAAAGGAAAAAACTAATTTCAAAAGTTTTTTTCCATATCAAATTCAAATAATTTCTCAAGTAATAAGGACTTTTTAGATATCAGTTCAAAACTGATACGTAAACACAAGAGAAGAGATATCACGCCGCCATCCTATGTCAGTTTTTTGAGGCTTTAGATATTATTGAATCTTGAACATTTTTGTAGTAGTGTAATATTCAGTACACTATTGGCATGGTAAGAAAAATCTTTAATTTCCTATGTCTGAGATATACGTATTGATCGACAATATTCCATTGTAGTGGCTACCAATTATATTTCATGAGACTTTAATCCTTTGCCAATGAATTTTTGAAAAGTGTTTAGCCTGCTCCATCACGCCACTTTAACTACATGCACAGGAGACCTGTTTGACAATTAATAGTAACTAATTTATTTATTCAGTCCTGAAAATTAGAAGTGCGTCCACCCACGTTCTAGAAGATAAATATTGTGTATACTCTTCATGCATATATATATATAACTTTGACATTAACATATTAATTTGGGCAGTACTTGGTACTCGGAAATGAGTACAAATTTGTTTTCATAATTAATCACATGAGTTCATAATGGGGTCCACCATAAGAGAGAAGGTAGTGGACCCCATCATGAATTCATGTAATTAATTGTAAAGACAAACTTGATACTTATTTCGTATACTCAAGTATTTTCCTATTAATTTTGTTTTTGATCTTCTAATTTTACCTTAGTGAAGTGACGTAGTCTTGCATAGAAACAGTTAAACACTGTTGCATAGTTAATAAGTAAATTCAGATATCCTAAATTAATTCAAGTTTACGTAATTAATTCCCTCACACCTAAAAAATGATATATATATATATATAACACAGTTAATTTGAACGCTCTCTCACAATCCGAATTTTGGATACTTGTTTAAAAATTTTCATATATATATATATATATATTTGCAAAAATGCCCATCTTTGATAAAATTGAAGCATAAGGCTATATATATATGTAAGAATTATTTATGGACAATCCTAATTTACTTAGGAACCAAAACAACTCATCATGTCCTAAGAACAAAGGAATTGAGCTCTCCATGGTCTATCCGGATTCACCCTATATAACAGCTATGTTAACAAGTTTTAAGGGATGAGGGACTTATAGAAGTTGTAGGACTTCACCTATATATGAACTAGGACTCTTAACCTTAGAGGAGAAGGATTGTATCTCGGCACTAAGTCTACTATGGGAAGGACTTGCCAAGACAACCTCTATAAATAGAGCTAGTCCCTGCTCTCATACATACTACAGAAAACTGAAACTCATATACCAGTTGCACCAAGTTGTAGAGAGAGTAGAAGACTAGTTCCATCATTCAGCCATTCAGCCATGTCTTCTTCAGTACCAGTTATTTCATGTGTATGAGTTATTTGGTTATCATGTATTCTAATTCATGTATGTCTAAAGGTATATATGTTAGTTAAATAAGTGTGTTTTACAATTGGTATCAGAGCCATACATACATGTTTAAGAATCAAAAGTTTTTCAAATCAATGTTTGCTTAAACAAGGAACGAAGAACAACAAACTGTACCAGTTCTATTTTCTTAATTGGGCCTGGTCTTGAAGTTTTTTTTTGAAAAAAAAAAAAAACCCCAAACTTATTTTTTATGGCTCATACAGTAAGACCCGACCCATATAGCTGTGGAACAAAACTCTGTTTTGTTTCTCACTTCAGAAGAAAACGAACATGAATGATTTTATTAAGGTTTTAGGTTACAACTTCATAATAATCGATCTTGCATATTAATCGGTCTTCAATTATTTGCTATACTACTGCAATTTTGGTTTTTCCTTTTCGATTTTGGTTCTATGGATTATTTTGGCTAACTGGTGCAGCAGGAGCTCTATGCACCAGGTAAGTTTTTTGTTTTCTATGATTTTCCAATTCAAATCTTTTCTTTTTAGAGGACATATGGGGGTGCAAATAGGTTTACTTTATGTCTAAGCATGCTGCCCCATTGTTGTGTTGAATGGAATTGGTGTGATTATGTATAACTGCTCTGTTTTGATTCTGGGATAAGTTTATGTCATAGCTGTGTTTTCTGCATATTTGCATATCAGTATACATATATCACATACATACTTAAGCAATCAAGTTTAGTTGTAAAACCTAGTTGTAATCCGCTGCTATAACATGTCTTACAAAATAATTGCTTAAAGGAATTCTTTGATCTTAAATCTGGATTTTAAATTGATTAGTACTACCAAAGTAATACACATCAATTGCAGTTTCTAATGATTACAGTCTATAAGATCAACCTTGTAGTATCAAATTAATAGTTCACTTCCCAAAGGATTTAAACTTCTAGAGTTGATACTAGCATGTTGCAGGTTGGATAAAATAAAAGGATACTCTTAGTAGTTATCTTCTTGCTCAAAGGTGTAGAAACTACTTAGAAAATGTTTTTTTTTTATTATAATCTGGTAATATGATCAAGAATAAATAAATGCAAATCAAGTCATCTTGCTTAAAAGTGTTACTCGTTATTGCATAAACAATATATATATATTTTTTATTAGTATGAATGGTTTCCTGCAATATAAGATTCTTAGTTTCTTTTTGCATGTTCTTGTTTTATTTCCAACCACCTCAAACTTCTCTCAAATTGAAACTCTCACTGGCACCAATTTTAAGAAATGGAAGCAAGACATAGAAATTTACCTAGGCTTATCCGAGCATGACCTAGCCTTGAGAGAAGACAAACTAGAGCCAATCACCCCTGATAGCACAATTGAGCAAAAGGTGAAGATGGAGAAATGGGAGAGATCAAATAGGATGGCCTTATTGATTATGAAAAAGGCCATGACTGATACTGTTAGCGGAGTCATAGGTCCTTGTGATAATGCTAAGGATTTCCTAGAAGCTATAGGTGAGAAGTTCAAAGAATCTGAAAAAACAGAAACTGGAAATTTGATGACTGCTTTAACTTCTTCCAAGTATGATGGACAAGGGAGTGTGCGTGAGCACATCTTGAAGCTTATAGATATAGCCTCTAAGCTCCAAGCCCTAGAAATTGCTATATCTGATCCCTTTCTAGTTCATATATATGGCACCGAATTCTCTGCCACAGCAGTATGGACAACTGAGAACCACTTACAATACTCAGAAAGACAAATGGAGTTTGAATGAACTCATCTCCATTTGTGTCCAAGAAGAGGAAAGGATCAGACAAGAAAATGGAGAAGTTATTGTCAACCTAGTTGTCAAAAACCATTTCAAGAAAGGGAAGAACAAAGCTGCTAAAGACAATCAGCTCCTCAAGAACAACTCTCAGCCTGCCAAAACCACCAATCCATTTAGCAGCTCTCACAACCTAGGACCAGTTCAAACAACACCTTTCAAGTGTTTTTTCTGCAAGAAAGAAGGCCATATGAAAAGGAACTGTTCCAACTATAAGGGTTGGCTAGCCAAGAAGGGTAAGACACACATATTCAATTGCCTTGACAGTAATTTAATTAACATTCCTTCGAACACTTGGTGGATTGACACTGCCTCACCCATACATATTTCTAATACTGTGCAAGGCATGGAAAGAAAAAGGAAACCAAGTGAAGAGGAAGCACGAGTATGTGCAGGCAATGGAATGAGGGTAGCTGTGAAGGCCATAAGAGCTTTTAGGTTTAGGTTAGAGTCAGGTTATTACTAGAGTTGGACAATTTATTTGTCATTCCTTCTATGAGAAGGAACTTAGTTTTCATTTCCAAACTTATTGATTCTGGATTTTCTTTTAATATCAATAAATTAGGCTTTCATTTTTATTTAAATTATGTTTTTGTTGGAAAAGCCTTAATGTTTGATGGATATTGGAAACTAATGTATGAATTGCCAAATGAAACCTATCTAATTGAAAATACAGTGGGGATTAAGAGACCTAGATCTAAGGAAAGTTCATCTTTCCTATGGCACAAACGACTAGGACATATCTCCAAAGAAAGGATGCAACAATTAGAAAAAGAAAATATGCTTCCAGAATTGAATTATGCAGATTTTGATATCTTTATAGAGTGCATAAAAGGCAAAATGACCAATTCTAGGAAGAAGAACTCAAACCGAAGCCTACAACTCTTAGAAATTATACACATAGATATTTGTGGTCCCTTTCCAACCAAAACAATATGTGGAAATCAGTACTTCATAACTTTCATAGATGATTTTTCTAGATACTGTTATATATACCTTATCTCAGAAAAATCAAAAGCCTTAGATGTTTTTAAAATATTTAAAACTGAAGTGGAAAAGCAGCTGGATAAATCAATTAAAGTTGTGAGATCTGATAGGGAAGGAGAGTACTACGGTAGGTACAATAAATCAGGGCAAAATAAAGGTCATTTTGCTCTTTACATACAAGAACAAGGCATACAAGCCCAGTACACTACATCAGGAACTCCAGAACAAAATGGAGTTGCTGAAAGAAGGAATAGAACCTTTCTAAACATGGTGAGAAGTATGATGTGTGCCACTACCTTGCCTAATTTCTTGTGGGGAGAAGCCTTGAAAACAGCAAACTACATTTCTAATAGGGTTCCAAGCGAATCAATTCAAAAAACTCCTTTTGAACTATGGACAAAAAGAAAGCCAAGCCTATTTCATTTCCATATATGGGGGTGTTGGGCTGAAGCTAGACTTTATAACCCTCAAGAAAAGAAATTAGATGTCAAAACAATAAGTGCTTATTTTATTGGCTATCCGGAAAAATCTAAAGGTTACAAATTCTATTGTCCTAAGAACCATACTAGAATTGTAGAGACAAACAAGGCAAGATTCCTAGAAGATGTTAGTTCTGACCAAAATCAGTTTTCGGATGAACTTGAATTAAAAGAACAACCTGACACTTCAACAAGTTTTCTAGAACCAACAATCCTTAATTTTAATCTTAGGAACACTGTTTTAGATGAGCAGAATCATGTACCAGCAGAGATTGAAGATCATCAACCCTTAGCAGACCAATCATTAGAGCAGCAAGTAGTAGAGGTACCAAGGAGGCAGTCACAAAGGGTGAGAAGATCAGCTATTTCAGAAGATTACATGGTTTATTTACAAGAAACACATTTTGGGGGGGAAAGTGACCCATTGAGTTTCAAAGAAGCTATCAATAGTGATCAAGTAGAGAATTGGAAGGCAGCTATGGAGTCAAAATTGGGATCTATGAGCAATAATGGTGTTTGGGAGTTGGTTGAACCACCTGGAAACATCAAACCTATAGGCTGCAAGTGGGTTTTCAAAACTAAAAGAGGTTCTGATGGTTGAATAGAAAGTTACAAAGCCAGATTAGTGGCTAAAGGCTTCACTCAAAAGGAAGGGATAGATTATACAGAAACCTTTTCTCCTGACTCCACCAAGGATGCTTTTCGAGTAATAATGAGTTTAGTAGCACATTTCAATATGGAGCTGCATCAGATGGATGTCAAGACAGCATTCTTGAATGGAGATTTAGGGGAAGAGATCTATATGGTACAACCAGAAGGCTACATCAAGCAAGGTACTGAGCACATGGTATGTAAACTTAAAAAGTCAATTTATGGCTTAAAATAAGCTTCAAGGCAATGGTACCTCAAGTTTGACTCGGTTGTAGTTTCAAATGGTTTTATAGAAAACCCTTTAGATGAATGTATCTATCTATAGGTGAGTGGGAGCAGATACATTTTTCTGGTACTTTATGTAGATGATATACTATTGGCCAACAGTGATTTAAATTTGTTAAAGGCTTATTCATACCATTATCCTCTGTAAGATACACTAGTTTTTACTTTGTCCCATGAAATTTAAATCCTCTCAGTTTGCCACATGAACTTCAAACAGTTGTTGCAAAAAACCCTATACCGTCAACTTTGTCAATTTTTCTGTTACAAAAGCTGATGTGGCACCTATATGGCATGGGTGGAACCCTTTTCAAGTTATGTAACATTCATGCAGACACTAAAAATTATAAAACATATAATTATATGAGTAGGGGACGTTGCAAATTTTAAGCTTAGTGTCAATTTTTATAACTTTTAGTGTCTGCGTGGATGTTACATAACTAGAAAAAAGTCTCACCCATGCCATATAGGTGCCACGTCAGTTTTTTATCGGAAAATTTGACAGAGTTGACAACATAGGGTTTTTTGCAACAACTGTTTGAAGTTCATGTGGCAAACTGAGAGAATTTAAGTTTCAGGAGGCAAAGTAAAAAAAGGTGTATCTTACAGGGGGCAATGGTATGAATAAGCCTTTGTTAAATGAAACAAAAACTTTTCTTTCAAACAGTTTTGATATGAAAGATTTAGAAGAAGCCTCTTTTGTTTTGGGAATTGAAATTTGCAGAGATAGGAAGCATGGCCTCTTAGGACTTTCACAGAAAAATTACATTAATAGAGTTCTAAAAAGGTTTGAAATGCTGAATTGTGCACCAGGGAAGGCTCCAATGAGTAAGGGAGACAAACTACATAAAGGTCAATGTCCTAAAAAATCAAATTGAGAAGGCTGCAATGGACACTAAACCTTATGCCTCACTTGTTGGCAGCCTCATGTATGCACAAGTGTGCACCAGACCCGATCTTGCACATTCAGTTTCTATTCTCACTAGGTTTCAGCTCAATCCAAGTCATCAACATTGGGTTGCAGGGAAGAAGGTGTTAAGATATCTACAGAGGACTAAAAATTACATGCTGGTTTATAGAAGAAGTGAAAAACTTGAGTTGATAGGATATGGAGACTCGAATTTTGCAGGTGATAGTGATGATTACAAGTCAACGACTGGTTACATTTTCATGATGGCTGGAGGAGCTGTATCTTGGAAAAGCACTAAACAGTCCCTTACAACCACTTCCACAATGCAGGCAGAGTTTGTGGCTCTACATGAAACCGCTGTGCAAGCACTTTGGCTTAGAAATTTCATCAAGGAAATTGGGATTGTGGATTCAATTTCTAGTCCTTTAAAATTGTTTTGTGACAATAGTGCTGCTGTGTTTTTTGCTAAGAATAACAAGAGGTCATCAAGTTCCAGACATATAGAACCAAAGTACCTGATGGTGAGAGAAGTTCGAAATGAATAATTACAAGTGTTACATATTCCCACTAAAGCTCATCTGGCAGACCTTTTCACAAAGGCATTGCCAGTGAAAGCTTTCTTAGATCATGTTCCAAAAATGGGAGTGCTTGAGAATTTAGATTCTTAAGATTAGTGGGAGTAGCTTTTATCTGTTATGGTTTTCTTTCCGAATTTTGTATGAACTTGTTTTTCCATTTTGCTTGTAGGATTGTTTTCAATTTTTAATATAAGTCATTTTGTTTTTGGATAATCTTTTGCATTCAGAATATCATTGCAACAAACCATTCATACTCATTAAGTTTAAGCTCTGTTATCAGTTTTTTTTTTTTTTTTAGACAATGCTTAAAGGAACACACAATTGATCTTGTGAAGGAGCTTCATTTCTGAAGCATCAGTAAGTTTTCTTTTCGAAAACTTCAAGAGGAATGCATTTGACTTTTGGCTTTAGATTTTATAATCAGTGTTCAATGCTTTTAAGATATTATATCATATCTTTGTGGTGACTTATGTAGTTTTGATTTCAGCCTTAGTAATTGCAGAGTGCTTATGCTTGGTTAAGCATATGTTTTTCTGTAGTTCTAGCTAGGTTGATGGTCAAAACTGACCAAGTCTTGAAGTAAGTTTTGGCTTAGTGCAGCTCACGTGATCGCTAAGGATCTTTTGTTCAAATTATGATGTTCTTGTTGAGTAAACTAGTATTGTCCAAGTGGGATAATGTAAGAATTATTTATGGGCAATCCTAATTTACTTAGGAAACAAAACAACTCATCATGTCTAAGAACAAAGGAATTGAGCTCTCCATGGTCTATCCGGATTCACCCTATATGACAGCTGTGTTAACAAGTTTTAAGGGATGAGGGACTTATAGAAGTTGTAGGACTTCACCTAGATATGAACTAGGACTCTTAACCTTAGAGGAGCAGGATTGTATCTCGGCACTAAGTCTACTATGGGAAGGCCTTGCCGAGACAACCTCTATAAATAGAGCTAGTCCCTGCTCTCATACATACTGCAAAAAACTGAAACCCATATATCAGTTGCACCAAGTTGTAGAAAGAGTAGAAGACTAGTTCCATCATTTAGCCATTCAGCCATGTCTTCTTCAGTACCAAGTATTTCATGCGTATGAGTTATTTGGTTATCATGTATTCTAATTCATGTCTGAAGGTATATATGTTAGTTAAATAAGTGTGTTTTACTATATATATATACACATTATCTTGCTTCTAAATTCAAGATGCTCTGATAATAAGTCAATCATCTGTTGCACCATTAACTTCTTCCTCTTTTTCTTTTTTCACATGATTCATCTTTTCTTAACGCCACATAGAATATATATCAAATCGAAACTGACAATTCAATTCCAAAAAGCCTGCCTTACTTGAATTACAATCCATTAATTTTAATGATCTTTATGGGGTGTTGAATCCTTTGAATTATTAATTATACATTTAGATATAATTAAATTATAGAGACCCAATCCATGGAGTCCACCCGTGCAACATGTGATACATGTATTGCTGCCTCACTAATTAAGCACTGAAAATTAAATCAAAACCTGCACATCAGTGTGGACACAGATAATTGGCTATTTTAAGATTTGGATAGATTGCTAACAAATGAATTAACAATCTACAGTGAGTGCTCAAGTGGGTTTTAATTACCTTACAACCTTTGACCTCTTTTTTTTTTTTTTAGGAAATCTTTTGATCTTTAAAGATTATACAAGTGGGTTACTTATACTAATTAATACAGAGCCCCAACATAATTATTTTTACATGCATGGTGCGTGTGTGTGTATATATATATACATATTATATTTATATGCAAATACTAGTATATATTGATTGATTGAGAAATTTCCAAATCACTTCTTTTGTCAACTTTCTCCTATGAGAATAATATAAGGTGAATTTCCACATACTTGGAGTCTTTTCTACTTTTTCCATATTCAAATTTCAGTTTGAATAATATGAAGCTAGCTTAAACATGTGGATTTCATGGCCAATCAGCAATGGAGCTGAATGACCTGGACCAATCAATAGACAGCATGGATTATACCTTATTATCTTATTGTTTATCTTCAACTACACGTGTGTGGAAGAGAGAGAGAGAGAGAGAGAGAGAGAGATTATGTGAAGTGGAAGCAAATTAATATGTTGGCATGGCTTGGTTCCCCAAATAAAAAAAAAAAAATCATACATATATATTTCCCACTCAATATGATTCATAAATAAATATATATATATATATATGGTGATTAGCTTGAGAATGAAGAAAATTGGTAAAGAAAAAAGACAACGGTCATGGAGTCAAAGACAAGACGACCACCTATCTCTCTCATACCCAGGTCCCCCTCCAAACCGTTTTCTACTCAGACCCATCAACCAACCTCTTTTACTCTCTCTCTCTCTCTTCCCTATATTGTAAGCAAACCCCACAACCATCACCATCATCATTCCCACCATATGAAGCCTTGTGTCTCTCTTTTTCTCTATAAAGTCATCACAGATTTACATCAAACCAGTTGGGAGAGAAACATTTCTAAAATAGTAATTGGGCATTAGGCTCTCTCTCTCTCTCTCATTCTGTTGTTCAATTCAAAATGAGGAAGCCAGATCAGCCCTCTGCAGTAGCAGGTCATCATGGGAAGAACAACAACAACAATTCAAAGCTGAGAAAGGGTTTGTGGTCACCCGAAGAAGATGACAAGCTGATGAAGTACATGCTCAACAATGGCCAAGGCTGCTGGAGCGATGTAGCGAGAAATGCCGGCTTGCAGAGGTGTGGGAAGAGTTGCAGGTTGCGTTGGATCAATTACTTGAGGCCTGACCTCAAGAGAGGTGCCTTTTCACCCCAAGAAGAAGAACTCATTATCCATTTACATTCCCTCCTTGGAAACAGGTATATATATGTTAATCAATTATTAACTCATTCATTCAAATAGTTTCACTTATATGAATGTGTGATATATGCAGAAAGGTCACCAGTAGATTGTTTCATGCCACTTTCCATTATATTTACTTTCTATTTGTGAAAAAGATTTGCAGCTGCTGTATGCTAGTTAGCTCTTGAGTGTTGCATGTGGTTTCTGATGAATACAGACACTGCTTAATATATAAGATATGTTCTCCCTAATACAAGCAAATTAATTAATACAGAAATGGCATCGCAGATGGCATCTCTAATAAAGCTTAATTTGTCTGAAAGAGTAAAAATTAAGAAGAAAATGACGTTTGACATGACAATAAGGCTGATGTGTAAAGTTTAGGATATATGGGAGTTGTTGACAGATATAAAATCTGTATTTTATATATGTAAATTTTGGAGTTTGTCAAATCTTGGATAATTAATTTTGGATTGAATATTTCGGTTCAGTACTCAAGTGCGGTCCAACAACGCACAAACCAAACAAGCTCACTTATTTCGCTCAAGTCGGTTCCATTTTAACAAAAGTACCTTGGAAGGCACATAATTTAATTACATCCATGCATCAGTACACATAAAAACTTTTTTTTTTTTTTTTTCAAATAACATATAGATTCTATACATATATATAAGTACACAATGTTCTTTTATTAGACCGTGTATGTATCAATAAATATGTATATACATATAAGTTATTAGGCAGTTTGTCAATATATATAAGAATATACTAGCTTATATGATTAGATTTGTGAATATGAACCGAATTAATGTGTTGACAATTTAATATATAATAAACTTATTATGTTACTACGAGATCTTTAATTGACAAGAAAACATCACCTTCTTGTATAAGTATTCGTACATAGATATTACATAAACTATATGACGATCGAGTTTTGTTTATTTGTTTTTGGATATGTGTCAAGCTTGAGTACTATAATGGTAATATATATTATATTGATACTTAATTTTGTGGAATATATGAAGTTGAAAGGATTGGTCCATTGTCAAAAAAAGAAAAAGAAAGGACTGGTCTCATATTGCATACGTACGACCTTTGAGTTAAAGACATTCCATGCCCCCATTTTTTTAATAATATATATGCTTCCATGCAAACCAAGTTTTCAATATATGTAAAACATAAGACATGACAGAAATTAGAATATCTAGCCAACATGGCACTTTATTATATATATTATATATATATCTTTATCTTCTTTGAATATTCTTACATATATATATATATACCTCTCTGGGCTGTGGCGGCCAAAAGCTATAAGTTAAAAATAAACTGATGATACCGTAATGTAATGTCTACATCTGCCTTTCGAGTCCAAGACACTCAAAACCCTTTTTGTGTTTGAATTTAGGAAGGCATGAAAGTCATGCATTGATCAGGAAGCATATATGACATACTATACTATAACTCATCAGAAATGTTGTTACTTACATTCAAACTGCAACTCTGAATTATTGATATTAGATTAATATTTAGATTAATTTGTAGTCTAAATTCTTAATATGGTAATATAAGTATATTCTATTATCAGACTGTTTAATTGACGATCGAGGAACATCACCGCTAACTAATCCATTAGACACTTTACTAGTTGAAGCTGATTAATCTTTTAATTGTATATGTAGGTGGTCTCAAATTGCAGCACGCTTGCCAGGACGAACTGACAATGAAATAAAAAACTTCTGGAACTCAACAATAAAGAAAAGGCTGAAGCATTTGTCATCCTCCACTGCCTCACCAAACACAAGCGATTCATCCTCAGAGCCTAAAGATCACCACCATGTGATGGCGGGGGAGGTTCGAGGGTTCATTCCCGGGCGGCAAGAGCATCAAGGCATGATGCCCATGTACATGGATTCATCACCATCATCAGTGATGCAATCCATGGCCCTCAACCACATGTTCGACCCGTTAATGCCTATGCTCGAGCATGGCCTAGCAGCCATGGCTGGTCCAGGTGGATACTATAATGCCCCACAAATTGGGATGGGTGGTGGTGGTGATTGTTGTTTTGGAGAAAATGGAGTGTTTGGGGGTGTTGATCATATTGGGGTAGAAGGAGACATATTTGTTCCTCCTTTAGAGAGTGTGAGCACTGAAGATCATCAAAATCTAATTAAAACTGAAAACAGTGGTAATTACTACAATAATAATATAAGCAGTGTCCTCAACTGCAATAACAGTAATAATATTAATATTAAAGCTGAAACCATAATTGGGGATGGGAATTACTTTGATCATCATCAAGAGGAGATAACAATGGGGGAGTGGGACTTGGAGGACTTGATGAAAGATGTGTCGTCCTCTCCTTTTCTTGACTACCAAATAAGTTGAATAATAGCGCGCCTTCCATTCCCATCTTTTCTCACCTTTTTTTTTTTTTTTCTCCATTTATTTTTTATTTTTTTTTTTCTTTTCTTAATTTGAGATGTGTCTTTGTTTCCCAAAGACTGGCCGGTAGGATACATATTCCTAGTCATATATAGACTCCAGAAGTAGCTAGAAAAGCATACATATCATGGTACGTATAAGAGAAGGCAAGTTGATATATAGCTTAGATGAAGTAGTGGCATGGGAATATGCTCTGAAATAAAGGTCACATGCACTTGCGTATATATAAAGTGACTAGGACAGTGCTCCTGTATGTATCTACTTTTTTTTTTGGTATGACAACTGAGAAGCTTCAATAGTGTCATACTAGTGAAAGGAAGATGTGAATAGCTTAAATATGTAGGGAGTGATATATTCATCAATAAGATCAATAATTGGTTGGTATATAAATTGTAGTTACAATGAGATGTACAAAATCAATGGTGGGTGGAATTTTGTTATCGATCAACTGTGGGGAGATAAGTAGTTTGTACTACACATTTGATAAAGATAATCTCTCTTCTCTCTCTCTCTCTCGCTCTCTCTCTCTCTCTCACATTAATTAAACCACTTATAATTTTCTTTCTTGTGAGAGGTTATATAACTATAGTAATTAATTAAGAACAATGGGCAATCCTTACCAAATTGAGCAAATACGTTAGTACTTTGTTTATTTAAGTATGGATGTACATATTCTGAATATTATTTAATTCTAATTAACAGAACATGTGACCTGACATATTATTGGATGAATAGATATGATAAACAAATTTGGTAGACATAGCATTAATTTTTTAAAAATATTTACCCTATTCAATTTCAAAACATTTACCCTCCACTCGAAGTCCCAACCTTGAATTTCTACCCTTTAGATATTTGTAGAATATGATGGCAGTTCCTTTAAATAGGGTTTAAGCACTCTGTTGCCATGTCCACTTGAACCAAGTTCACCATTAATGAAAGATATAAAAATTTAGTCAGCTTTTGCTCTCATTGTAGCATGGACCTCTTTTCATTATTAAATTAGTTAGTTAGACTATATGGTTGGATTGTCTAAGAGCAATTATACTTCGTTACCTATCCTATGTGGTGCACATAATTACTGTACCTAAACACAATCAATGCAAAGATAAAACTTCGCCAATATATTCAAGAAGTGAATAGAAAGCAATTAAGCTTGAAATAATGTGACGATGACATCTACTAATTCAGTTATGCAAAAGGACAAGGCGACCATTTTCACTTTGAATTCGACAGATATGATGATCGATCATGAGAGAGTGCTTCTACTATCATTTGCCTTTAGATTTTTAACGTACTATAACTAACTTGTGTGTGTGTGGGTGTGTGTGTATAAATGTGTATTAATTATTTCGTTTCGACGATGCATGAAGCTTGTTTGCCTTCAGAGTTGAGACTGACATATGTATGACCGATGATTACGCCTAAGTTTCATGTTAAATTGTAAATGAGCTCAATTGTTTGACATATTCTACAAAAGGTAATATATTCATATAGTTTTTTTTTATTTATTCAACCTTTTATGGTTGGTTTACATGGAGAAAAACAAAATTGAAATTTAGGCATATTCTAATTTATACATCACCATAACCATCACTCATTTATATATCATTGATACATCAAAAAATAAATCTATAAATTCATATTTAAATTTCATTATGTTTAATAGGTTAGCAAAACAAAAGAATTTACAAATTATAAAATCTTAAATCACATCATTTTAAGTTTCTTTATTTTAGAATTCGTTATAGTTTCAATTAAACTCCTTCATCTAAACGCACCGTTAAGTATTATACGCATGTGTATTTACTTTAAAATACTCTCGTATCTCTTATGCATTTCTGAATTCTATGAAAAATATACATTTTGTTGAGAACAAAAGTATTGTACATTAATTATTTTAGTATTGATTGAATTCTACACTTAAATTTTAAAGGAAAAATAACGAATAATACACATATTTATTTTATATGTACATTTTTAATCCCACATATTACTAATTAGAGCAAATACAACAATGGTCCTTGAACTATCCTTAATTAGTATCACTTTGGTCCACGAGCTTGTTTTTGAAATTATATAGTCCGCGAATTTTCACCCATGTATCAGTACTTAAGTCCATTCCATCAGTTTCATCCACTTTTTCTATCAATTTTAATCACTCCACCCTCCTTTTTCTTTCTCCAATATAATATACATGACTAAAATTCAAAAAATAAATTCATGAACCAAAGTGATACTCGAGGTACAGTTATAGGATCATTGCTATTATTCTCTTTTACTAATTATGTGCACGCCAATTGACATTTGATTTTTTTTTTTTTTATATGGATGATGTTTCTAGTGGTTTCTAAATTTTAGAACAAGTCTATTTAATTTTTTAATTTAACAAATTAATTGTTTACAAATTTATCCCTATTAAGTTTCACTCACTAATCCATAATTCTACAAATAAGGTCTGGAGACGGCAGAATTAGCAGTGGTGTCACAAAAGGTCTGTACTTGTTGTCTGTCTAAGATCACATTTGATGACATCAACCGATTTCTTGGGTTCCAATTAAGACCATAAATGATCCCTATACGTCTCTTGCCAAATCAGAGATACATCTGTTAAGAGAATCAGGCTCGATTGCAGTTCGACTATAAGCATTCTCCCGTTGAGAACGCTCCGCTCCTTGGAAATGGAACCTCGACATGTCCCCCTTAACAATGACAATCTAAGGATTTAACCAGGCACGACATAGAGTCATTGTCACGCCCCAATCCTGAATAAAATCTAATAAATCGAAGTGAAACGTGATTTACGTCCTAATTGCAGATTAATAAAATTATTTCTACAATTAAGATGTGAAAAGAAAAGAAAAGAAAAGAAAATAAAATAAAATAATTGAAGAAACTAAGTAAAGTGAAAAAAAAAATAAAAAGACTTTATTTAGCAAACTACTATTCCAAGAGTAACATACCAGATGTTCATCTTCTTATATATTACAATTTATTGATAAACAAACAAAACATAGTACTCTAGTGTTAGTTTCTAGAATTTGTTATATTGGCTATTTTCCTTGTCAAAACCATTGTATTTATTTTTATTTAATCACTCACAAGCTCTAGGGTAGATTAAAGACAAGATCAGTTGTATTGAAGAAGTCAAGAATGAACAAAGACTCAAGGTATACTGCACTTCATTCATTTCAGCAAAATAACAGTTTTTTGTCTATTTGACTAGTCATTCACTGAATATAAAGAACAATGTTCTTCACGTACAGTGGCTGATACTTATGTGACAGTCACTGCAGTGGGGCCATTTCGGGTTTTGCTTATTAAAGCCCATTTCATTGAAAGCCCATTTTCTATTTCCCTAAACATGCATGCGCACAACACATGACTTACTTTCCCTCACTGAATCAGATCTGATTGCATCTCATTCATTCTCGCCACACACTTACACACACCTCAGCACTATTCATCATCTTCTCTATTTCTGATTTTTGCAAAATAAAGTAATATTTGATTTTACAGCTCCTTATTCCTATCCTTAGCAATACTAGGATACCCCTCTAGGACAAAAGGAATATGCTCTTTATTCGTCTCTTGTGAACAACCATTGATTGGCTTCCTCATGGCTCGGGCAAACATGGGAATGTCGTGTGTGTGTACCGGTATATGAGGTATCGGTTCAGATGTTTTTCAGTGTGTTGAAGAGCATATTTTTAGTGGGTATTTTCGTGTGTTTATGCCTGGGTATTTTGGGTGAGTGCTCATCCTTTATCAAGTAAGAAAATGCTTTTAATTTTCAAAAACTAAATGATTTTCTTAACTTGTTTTTTCATCTAAAATCTGAATGAGTTTAAGTGTTGTTTAAATCTTTTCATATATTTTCAAACACATTCATTTAGATTTTTAGTTGAAGGATTCTCCATTAGCTTTTTCATGTCTCTTGCTTGAGAATGCTGATTTTTATAGAATCTAGATTTGCACATCATTTCTCATCCATATCATTGAATCCACTTGCTTGGGAGCAATCGGTGCCGTACGTTGAAGAGGCCAAGGAGGAGCTGCCAACGACATGAAGATTGATTGCTAGCTTCAAGGTGTTTTCACAATGATGCACAATGGTAAGCAGCTGCCACTTAGTACTAGGACTAGAGTGTTTGAGCTTGTTGTATGATTTCTTGTATTGAAACCCTTGTTATTGGATTGCTTGGTCAGCTGGAAAAAACCCCCAGTTTTAACTGTTAGTGGTTTCTGGGTGAACAATCTTGTGTCTTGTTTGTGGTTTGTTTCCTATGTGTTGCTGATTATTAATCTGGAAATAACTTTACAAGATCACACACTTCACTTTAGCATGTTAAGTTATACCATGAATGCTAAATGGAAGTTTGATAAATCTGCCCACACACCACTTTAGTTGTTGATAGCACTGGGATGCCTACATTGATAGATCTTTTAAGTGCATAGGTTGTCACTCAATTCCTTGGTGTGTTCTCACTGTATTTACTAAAGTTGTTTTGGTTTTACAAGTCAATCTGGAGTTTCAGATTTTAGTTTCATAGAGTCATTGTCACGCCCCAATCTTGAATAAAATCTAATATCTCAAAGTGAAACGTGACTTACGTCCTAATAGCAGATTAATAAAATTATTTCTACAATTAAGATGTGAAAAGAAAAGAAAAGAAAATAAAATAAAATAATTGAAGAAACTAAGTAAAGTGAAAAAAAAAATAATAAACTTTATTTAGCAAACTACTATTCTGAGAGTACCATACCAGATGTTCATCTTCTTATATATTAAAATTTATTGATAAACAAACAAAACATAGTACTCTAGCAAATTCTCTAAATTTCCCTTGGGTATTCCACATCATCGGTCATATTTTCGTCACCTGCACGATCGATTAGGGTGTGAGCTTTTAAGGCACAGTAGGGTATAGTGATCCCTTATGGCTGGTTATCACATTTAATCAATTTCTCAGTAAAAGAAAAGAAATACAGATAATAATTACAATTATATGCAATGAGAATGTGTGTACTCACTCCTTAACCATTCTCGTTGACACATACCCAAGACAAACATGCCTACACGTCTCATACCGTGCATCCTTCCATTGTGGCCCCGAATGTCCCAAGTATGAGCCAACACTCGTCCGTCCCTTAAGCCCAAATATTTTGAATATTATTAATTCCACTTTTCCTTCAATAATTCTTCCACAAATCATGAGATCATCAGGTATATCTCCCATTCTCCATAGTGTCTCTAATAAATCACGAGACCACTAAGTTCATCTCCCTCTCTTCTTGGTGTCTCTATTAATCATTTTTTTAACATTGTTCACAATCACACTTTCCTTATGCACTTATGATTATGCATTTAAAGATAAACATTAATATATGCATGTGTAGAGAAATTAAATTGTACATGCCTAATAATTCAACCTTACGCAATTTGAGTGTACCACAGACTTGGGAAATTTCACAGTGCACATACAAGATTAATAATAAAAGCTTGTTTACAAATATAATGCACTTGATACATTTAATGAAGAAATAACATCACAAGTAATAAAGATAAATTATCACAAGAAAATAAATCACACAACATGATACAAAGGTTAATTGTAATATAGTCCAATCATTGGGGAAATAGAGACCCTACCTTAATTTCTTGAGTACGAGTTCCTTCTTGGTCCATTCCTATATGTTCGGGTCTAAAAAGTTTAAAAAAGTATAGTTTAGATATAACTTAATTAAATTTAAATTTATTTCACTCTTTTTTTAAGGAGAGTGTAACTCACACTAAAGGGGAGAGAGTGATCCACGGTGTGGAGCACGAACGCAGGAAGAATAAGTCTTTCTTACTCTAAAAAGTAACCAAGGGATTACCATTGAATTTTCTTTATAGTGGGTGTGAGGGAATGGACTCATAGAGCTCTCCCGTTAGCCCAAAAAGCTATAGGGAGAGTGTATATGAGGGAGTGACCGAATGACCCAATGTGTATTGCTTATATTCTTGATTGAAATCATTGATTTCACGAGATAAAAATTGAAAGGGAGATAGTGAGCCACGGGTGTAGCGCACGAACAGTCTCTCGGTACTTCAAGGACTTTAATCTTATTTGTTTTTCTTGAATGCAATGTCAAAACAATTGGTTGTTTACCCAGCTCGCCATTCCGATAAGGAATGGAATAAGAGCCAACCTTACTATAATAAATGTAGTTCATAGATGTTACTCTAAGTAGTTAACCTAAGGAATAACCCTAAAGTCTTGCTAAAGACTATAGGCAGTGTTAGATTGATGCGAAACTTGTACCAATGGACTCGATCGTATAGAAAAATAAAGTTGGGAGGGTGAAAATTGTGCGAAAACGGTAGCTAGAAATAGCCGCACGTGCCACCATGAGCCAGCGGTGCAAGTGGGGGTGGCTGGCTGGTCACTATTCATTATCTCTTCAAAACAGCCTATGTTTTGCAAATTTTTCAGTTTTTTTATCTCATTTTTTACTCGACTTTTGACCTATCAAACATTCACCAAATTGAGCAAACTTATACTTGTTTTAAAACTCTGCATTTCCTATTTACAACCATAGAAAAAACATGAAAAACGCATGGTTAAAACTCAAGTTATAAGGCCCGAAAGGAAGCCATATGAACATGCGAATTTTCTGGAAAAATTTCCAGAATTTTCTTTTTTCTTGGTTTTTCATTTTCTTTCGTTTTCAACCCTCAAAACCTATTCCTATGACTGTAATAAGGTTATAAATGACCTATTTTAGTTTAACAACATTAAACAACGAGGTAAAAACAAAATTTGAAAATAAAAGTTTCAAAAGAAAATTGCTAAGAACACCCATGGTTCCTTGAGCTCACCTTCATTCCTATCCTTTGGAGTTAAAAAGAGACTAAAACTTGTGATTCTTACAGTAAAAAGAAAATCATAGAGACTAAAAGATGTTAGTTCAACTGTTTAAGCAAAGTCTAAACAACTAAGAAGGATCGAGTTTAACTTTGAACTCTAACCTTCTCAAGTTTCTTCCTCTCTCTCTCTCTCTCTCTCTCTCTCTCTCTCTCTCTCTGTGTTCAGTTTTGCTGCTTAAGGGTATTCTTAAACACACTTACACAGTTTATTTATAGCCAAAGTCTTGGTTAGAGTAACCATGTAATTGGCTTATTCAGTTAAGAAGAAATGAGGGTAATCATTATTTAGATAAGAACTCATCCCTTTAAAGGGATCATCACCATTGATCTTAAGCTTAGGTGTTCCAAATTAAGAGGGCTGATGGACGTTGGTGCTATCCCTTCTTCCGATTTTTGTTTTTTAATTTTTTTTTAAGTTGGGCTTTGTATCTTGTAGACAATTGGGCTAAAGCCCAAACTTAGAAATGTAGCCCAATTTTAAGCCAAAATAAAAATAAGTTTATTTATCTATTTATTATTATTATTTTTTTTATGACATTACATTCTACCCTTCAAAAAAAAAATTTCGAGGTCGAAATTTAAACGTACTTGTGTCAAGAAACATCTTTGCATATTTATTGCACATGTCAGATTCAAATTCTCATGTAGCTTCTTCTATATTCCCATGTTGCCACAAAACCTTGACTAATGGAATGGTCTTCGTGCACGAAACTTGTTCATTGTGATTGCGTATCTGAATTGGTCGATCTTCAAAAGATACTTGCTCATGAACGCTAAGTTCTCTGTAGTCCAAAACGTGTGCTGGATTCGGTTCATACTTCCGAAGCATAGATACATGAAAAACATTATGGATACTAGAGAGTTGGGGAGGTAATGCTAATCGATATGCTACCTCTCCAATCCGTTCGAGAATTTCAAATGGTCTAATAAATCTTGGAGCAAGTTTCCCAGATTTCCCAAACCTCTTGACTCCGCGTCGTGGTGAGACTTTGAGAAAAACATGATCGCCCACGTTGTATTCTAATGGCCTTCTTCGTCGGTCTGCATAATTCTTTTCCCGACTCTGTGCTGCAAGCAAGCGTTGTCTGATGATATTTATCTTCTCTGTGGCTGCTTGAACCAAGTCTGGCCCTAACAAAATATCTTCTCCCACTTCAGCCGAACACAAAGGCAATCTACAAGGTCTTCCATAGAGTGCTTCATAGGGTGCCATCCTTATACTAGACTACTACCTTTTCTTATAGGCAAATTTTGCAATTGGTAGGTGGTCTTCCCAATTTCCTTGACAATCTAGTATGCATGCCCTTAACATGTACTCCAAGATTTGGATAGTTTTCTCAGATTGTCCGTCAGTTTGGGGATGAAAAGCGCTACTGAGGTTCAGTTTCGTTCCAAGTGCATGCTATAAACTTCCCCATAATCAAGAAGTGAATTTAGAATCTTTGTCTGAAACGATCGAAATTGGGATTCTGTGTAGTCTTACTATCTCCCTAATGTATAGCTTTCCCATTGTTCTGGTGGAATCAGTAGTTTTGACGGGTAGAAAATGAGCGGATTTGGTTAAACGATCTATAATATCCATACAGCATCTCGTCCTTTTAACGATCGCGGTAGACCCGTCATGAAGTCCATTTTGATGTTATCCCATTTCTATTTAGCTACAGGTAGTGGTTGGAGCATCCTTGCTAGTTTATGATGTTCTGCTTTCACCTGTTAGCACGTGAGACACATTGTAACATATGTTGCTATTTATTTTTTCATGCATTTCCACTAATATTGTCGCCGAAGATCGTGATACATCTTAATTAGTGTTACCTGGATGGATGGTGTAGGTAGAGGAATGATCTTCATGCAGTACTTTGTCTCGCAATTTCGGGACTTCAGGCACGTATATCCTTCCTAGGTATCTCAATCCACCATCTTTGGGAACAGTCCATCCTTCATTTTCATCTTCTGCGGCGAACATTTCACATATGGATTTGCATAATGCATCTTCTTGTTGCATTTCAATGACTTTTTCCTTTAACCTGGGTTGAGCAATTCAATTGCAAAGATAAACATCATTGTTATTGGCGTATAGATCATATTCATGAATAACTTTTATAACCTTCCACTTCTGAATCCGTAAGCTTCCCACCGTTCCTTGAGATTTTCTACTAAATGCATCTGCGACTACGTTAACTTTTCCTGGGTGATAATGTAGTCCAAAATCATAGTCTTTTAAATACTCCATCCATCTTCATTGTCTCAAGCAAGGGTTTAAATTTCGAAGTTTTCGGCGAAATTTCGTTTTTTAGGGGTTCCGAAATTTTAACACGGATTCGACTAAATTTCTGAAAATTTCGGCGAAATATTCGAAATTTCGAGCAAAATTTCAAATGCCCCAACAACAAGTTTTTTTGAATTTGAGCGAAATTTCGTCGAAATTTCGCTCAAATACCCAGCCTAACACTCTAACAGTAACCCGAGCTCAAAATCTCAAATACCCAGTCTAACCCTCGCTCAAATACCTAGCCTAACCCTAAGTCCTCACTGCCTCACATTCTCACAAATCACAAATTCACAATCTCACCTGCACAGTCGTCGGCGCACACCTTCGATCTCAAACCCGATCTGCCGCATCCTCTGTCTTCTCGGCTCTCTCTCTTCTCTCTCTCTCGCCTCTCTCCTCCGTCGTCTCGGCTTGCAGTGCCGTTCTCGGACGTCTCTGTCTTCTCAGCTTGCAGCGCCGTTCTCGATGTATCCGGCCCCCTCGAAGCCTCCGGCCACCTTGAAGCCCCCGGCGTTTCTCGAAGCTTAGCCCCCCTGAAATTTTTGAAATCAGTTTGTGGGCTTGTGGCTAAGTCTCAAGTCTTTGACAGCTTTGTGCGAAGTCTCAAGTGTGTGAGTATTTGTCTATTTGAGTAATAGACATTAGACAGTCAAAATGTCTAAATTGATCTATATGATTATATCTGAGTATATCTAAATTGATCTGAGTATATCTAAGTATATCATTTACTGATTTACCCACTTCTAAATATTATCTAACATCAATTGATCAATATCATATTTTGGGTTTATATGTAAATTATATTGATCTTGGGTTGATTTATATAGATTTGGAATTAACTGTATAATTTTGGGTTGATTTTGATTTGTATAATTATATGATTTTGGGTTAATTTTGAATCTTTAATCGTATAATTTTGGAATTGATTGTATAATTTTAGGTTGATTTTGATTTGTATGATTTGTGTAATTTGTATGATATATAAATATTGATATGGAAGTTGAAAGTGGTGATATGATATGATATGAAATGGAATTGGAATTGGTATGATTTGTTAATAATTAATATGGAATTTGTATGATTTGTTAATAGCATCTAATATGTATCATGTATGGGATTTGCCGAATTGGTAATTTAAAATTAGTGAAATTAATATGGAGTTGGTAATAAATTAATAATTAATATGAAATTAGTAATATGGAAATAAAATTGGTAATATGATATGAAATTACAAATTAGTAATATGGAAATATGAAATTGCCAATTGGTAATATGAATATGATATGAAATTACTAATTAGTAATAAGTTAATAACTAATATGATATTAATTTCTTGGTGATATACTGATATGATATTAACATGAAATTTAATTGTTATTGTTATTGTGTTACTGTGTATGTCTTTTTGTTATTAGGAATTTAGGATTCAATGGCCAGTGGAGGGAGATCACGTGATCCAGCTTGGGATCATGTCGATCCATTACCAGGTAGCAGACAAGGTTCAATATGCAAATATTGTGGCCTTGTAATGAAGGGTGCTGGAGTGACACGATTAAAATACCACCTTAGTGGTTTGGATCCTGGACACAATGTGCAACGATGTAATAGTGTCCCACCAGAAGTGAGACAATTCATCATTGCAGGGATGCAACACAAACAACACCAAAAAAACAAAAAAATACAAAGGATGGAAGAGCTCAGAGAAGAGCTTCGAGGACAAGTTCAGATTGAGCTGAGTGATGATTATGATGAAGATCATAATGATGATATGGGGCCTCAAGAGCGAAGAGAATTTCGATCTGCACTTCGAGCCTCTAGAGCAGCAGAATAGGAGAGGGAACACTCACATAAAGTCCCAAATAGGAGACAAGGTTCTGGGTCTAGTAGTGGTGCACAGATGCAAAGAGCATCAAGCATGAGGGAATCACGAGATTCACGACCAACACCTCCAGTGGCACCAAGCTTGTACAAGGCAGCTCAAGCACGCCAAAAGAGTGTTAAAAATCTCTTTTCTGAAGGGTCAATCAAAGAGGGGATGCAACGCTTGATCAACAAGTTCTTCATATATGAAAATGTTCCTCCTTCAAAAGCAGCATCTCATCATTTCAAAAATTTGGTGATAGGATGTCAACAGGCAGGAGTAGGAGTGGAACCTCCAACACCCTATCAGATACGCACCAGATTTTTGGACCAGGAGTTTCAAGAAATGCAAAAGCATGTTAACAAATTGAAGACTGATTGGGCAACTTATGGTTGCACAATTATGTGCGATGGTTGGACAGGTCCAACCAAACTGTCTTTCATTAACTTCATGGCCTACTCAAGAGGGAAGTCGGTATTCCTTAAGTCCGCTGATTCTTCAGATTGCATAAAGGATCATAAATATATTTATGGGCTACTGAATGATGTCATCACGGAGGTTGGTGAGGATAATGTTGTTCAAGTTGTGACCAACAATGGTTCCGCATTTGTCAAAGCAGGTAAGAAGTTAATGAACAAATACAATGTGTACTGGACGTCGTGTGCAACACATTGCATTGATCTAATGTTTGAAGAGATGGGGAAGAAAGAGCAGGTTGCTAATGTGATTAAAAAAGTCAGAATGATCACAAATTATATTTACAACCATAACTGGTTGTTGACAAAGATGCGAGAGATCATGAAGGGAGATATTGTTCGTCCTGGTGCTACCCGATTTGCTACGAACTATATTGCATTGGATAGTTTGTATGGTAAGATGATGGGGCTGAAGCAATTGTTCACCAGTGATGATTGGGGTTGTAGCAATTTCCGGCATTCAGATGCAGGCATCACCGTTGAAAATATAGTTCTTGATCACTCTTTTTGGCAACAGGTGCATAAGGTGTGCGGTCTGTTTGAACCTCTCTACGTAGTTTTACGTATTGTCGACACAGAAGTGTATCCTACAATGGGATCAATTTATGAGTTGATGCGTGTCGTGAAGGAAGAACTAGAAAAAAAACAGGGTGCACGGTGGGTAATAAAAATCATCAATGATCGATGGTTTAAAACGTTACAACACGATTTGCACGCAGCAGGTAACTCAATAATTTATTTGTTATTTTGGTTCCGCATTTTTTTTAATTGATTTAGCTTTCAATTAATGAACTAAATTACTAATTATACATTTCTATATTTACTTGATGCATCATTGCAGCCTATTATTTGAATCATCGCTATCAATATAGACCTGGCGTTGGAGATGATGGTGAACTTATTCGGGCTGTGCACAACGTATTCTCTAAATTGGATCCCTATTCACCAGAAGTTGGCCAATTTGGAAATGAGGTAAAAATAATTTGCCATAAGGCCCATAAGAATCCTTACGAAAAATATTAATACTTTATAGAATTTGATTGTCTTAAATTATATATTTGATTGATATTGTATAATTTGTATTGTATTTGTATCTAGTTAACATATTTTAAAGATGCTCGGAAAATATTCGGAGAGCGAGCTGCAAAGGCCGCTAGATCACGAATGTCTCCTAGTGAGTATACATCTTACTTGTATTAGTTAGATTAACTTAATTATTTATTTTTATAGTTACACTTACACAAACAAATTTTTCATTTCAGGTGAATGGTGGATCATGTATGCGAGTGATGCGCCTACTGTGAGGAAGTTAGCCATCAAAGTTTTATCACAAACGGCGCCATCATCAGCTTGTGAAAGAAACTGGAGCACTTTCGCACTCATACACACCAAACAACGAAACAGGCTCTCATATAGTAGGTCAGAAAAAATGGTATATTGCTACTATAATATGAGGCTTGCACTTCGAGATAAGAAAGCAGAGGAGGATCGCGTTGATGAATATGATCCGCTGGATATATATGATGCTTCTATAGGGGATGATGATGTGGAGGAAAACCAGCTTTATCAGTGGATTAGGCCCCTCCATTTAGATGATGATGCAGGCAATCCAGACCCTGATATTGCAGCTCAAGCACGTCAGGAAGGTATCAATGTGGACAGAGTTCTAAATGAGGAGGTGAGCCCTACTACAAGTTTGAATGAATTTATGCAACCAAGGTCGACACATCGTACTGAGCCAGTTCCCCCTAATCCTTCTCGATCAGGCAACTCTGGCACAAGATCGGGCACTCCTACCAACAGTGGAGGTAGAGGTAGTGGTGGTGGTGGTGGTGGAAATGAAGATGTCACTAGACATTCTCAAGAGTATATGAGCCCATTTTCTGTCGAAGCACACTATACACATGCAACACAAGATGAGGATCATGGGAGTAGGCGTGCCGGACCAGGAATTGGTGCCATAGGAAAAGACTATAGTCGCAGACAAAGAGGTCATGAGAGTTTGGCACAAGAAGAAGATGATTCATTATCCACCACTTTTGGCTCTATGGGGGTAGGAAGTGACAATTACAATTATGGGCAAAACCCTCCAATATTCTACCCACCACATCTTCCTTACTTGTTTGAGTCTGATAGTAACTCATTGGCACAACAAGAGACAAACTCTTCAAATGAGTATGCTTATGGGCAAATTCAACCACAACAGGTTCCTGATCCATATGGTTGGCATGTTGGCAATTACATGCAAAATTATGCTGGAGAAGTATCTTGGGATGATTATTCTTCACATTACACCTACTCTGGACATGATGATACTAAAGACAGCGGAAATTTTGAACCTCCTAAAAACTCTATGTGGTATTGATTACTTTTGTAATTCATGTGGCAATATTATAGTAAAAATAAAATTGAGGTGTTATTGAAGTAATTATTAATTAGTGAAGCATTTTTTTAACAGTATTTGCCTCCAGTGCGCATTATATTTATCACATATCACATGAAACCTACCATATAATTTGGTTTTTTTCAATGTTTTTTATCAATGTAGTAGATAATATGTTAAATAAACATATTGTGAAGTTTCATTCAAAATTTCCGTATTTTGATAATAATTTCCATCGTTTCTGTCAAATTTTTGTCGAAATTTAAAAATCTTCGAAATTTCCTCGAAACCTGAAATTTTATTCCTTGGTCTCAAGTTAAGCTCCTTTTGTGAGAAAAAGGTACTTCAAACTCTTGTGATCGGAATAGAGTTCATAGCGTTCGCCATATTAGTAATATCGCCATACCTTCAAAGCAGGAATAATTGCTGCAAGCTCCAAATTGTGTGCAAGATATTTCTTTTCATATGACTTTAGTTGTCAGGAGGTATAGGCTATGACCTTGTCAGATTGCATTAACAAACCTCATAATCCTTATAAGGGAGCATCAATGTATACTACATAACCTACACCTCGCTCAGGAATGATTAGTACTGTAGCAGTGGTTAGTCGCATTTTCAGTTTTTGGAATGAATTCTCGCACTCCTCGTTCCACTCGAACTTTGCACCCTTACGTGTCAACTTTGTCATTGGGGTGGCTAGTCAGGAGAAATCTTTTATGAATCTTCTGTAGTAGCCTGCTAGCCTAAGGAAACTCTGTATTTCAGTGACATTTTTCGATTGATTCCATTTCAACACTACATCAACTTTGGAAGAATCTACTAATATACCTTCTTTAGAAATCACTTACCCTAAAAATTTTACCTCTGTTAGCCAAAACTCACATTTGCTAAACTTGGCATATAACTTGTGTTCTCTCAGCGTTTGTAAGACGTAATGCAAGTGTTGTTCATGCTCTTTTTTAGATGAGGAATAAACAAGGATGTCATCGATGAATATGATCACGAATCGATCGAAGTAAGGTCAGAAAATTTGGTTCATCATATCTATGAAAGCTGCTGGTGCGTTTGTTAAGCTGAATGACATCACCAAGAATTCGTAATGCTCGTATCGAGTTCGGAAGGTTGTTTTTGGTACATCTTTCTCCTTGATACGAAGCTGGTGGTATCTAGATCGAAGGTCTATCTTGGAAAAGAAACAAGATCCTCTCAGTTGATCAAATAAATCATCGATTCGAGGCAGCAGGTATTTGTTCTTTATCGTGACTCTATTCAATTGGCGGTAGTCAATACACATCCTGAGAGATCCATCTTTTTCTTCATGAAAAAAGCCGGTGCACCCCATGATGATGTGCTGGGACGAACAAACCCTTTTTCTTGCAATTCTTGAAGTTGAGTCTTCAGCTCCTTAAGCTCTGCCGGTGCCATTCGATGTGGAGGTATGGAGATAGGTGATGTGTCTGGATAAATTTTTATGGTGAACTCTATTTCTCTTTTAGGGGGTAATTCGGGAAAATCATCAGGAAATACATTTTCGTATTCTCGCACCATTGGGATTAATTCAATCCGCGGGCCATCTTCTTTTGCAATCTTGAGGTTAGCGATTAAGCTCATAAAGTCATCATCTTTTAAGTTAACTATTAATCTAAGATGGTGAGTTTCCCTATCTCCGTAAAATTTAAATGTTTGTCCATCCGGTGTACTTAGTGTTACCATTTTTCTCCTACAATCGATAATAACTTGATATTGTGTGAGTCAATCCATTCCGAGGATGATATCATACTCCGACATGTCCATTATTATCAAATCAAAATATACTTTATGATTAATTATTTCTATCACGCAAGTTTTACATATTCTATCGATTTTTCTAGCACCTCCTAACAGAGACCCAACTTTCAGTGGAAATTTCATGAATTCAGATTCTAACCCAAGGATGGATGCAAATGACTTTGAGATAAAAGAATGTGTAGCGCCGGAGTCAAACAATATTTTAGCCCAAAAATTAAATACTACCTTCCACCATCTCTGGTTTTGTTGATTCCGCCTTTACTCCCATAGCATACACTCTTGCCAGGTTGTTCATAATGTTTATACCGGGTGGAGGTTTAGTTCTTATTTGAGTGGGTTGCCTTCAAGGACGTGGTGTCTGTTGTACCATCAGTGGCCTCCATTGGTTCTATTGTGGCGGGTACAGAGTACGGTACTAGAATTGAAGTGCGTGAGGAGCCTGGTATGTTTGCAGTTGTGGACAGAATCATTGGGAATGCTCAGCTTGCCCGCAGTGGTAGCAAATTATTGAGTCTCGTTTTACCACATTTGATCTTGGTGGCGGAAGTTGAGAAGATCCAAACCTTGGGCGCTTGTTGCTTGGTCCTCCACTTGCATTCTTATGAATCCAATTTTTCCTTACCTCTGGAGTACTTCATTCAGCTATAAATGCTCGATCTACGACATCTACATAACGAGTTAATTTGAGGATATCCACTTTTTCTTTGATTGCAGATTGAAGACTTTCCTCAAACCTTTTTGCTTTTATAGCATCATCAGGTATCATGTAAAGCGCAAAACGTGATAGTTCTTCAAATTTGGCTTGATACTGGACCACAGTCATTTCCCTTTGGAGAAGGTATATGAATTCACGTGCTTTTGCTTCTCGTATAACTCCAGGAAAATATTTTTCTAGGAAGATCCACTCAAACTTTTGCTAGGTTATATTTTTTGCGTCTTACATCCCTTGAACTGATTCCCACTAATGATATGCATGTCCCTCAAGATAAGAACTTGCAATAGTTACTCGTAGTCCTTATGGTACCCTTTGATTAATCATACTTCTTTTGATTTGACATAATCATTCTTCTGCTACTATTGGATCTGGTATACCCTTAAAGATAGGGGGTCGAGATTTTCGAAATTCTGCTTGAATTCTCATGGCTCGTTCCACTTCATCTTCTTCTTGGCGTCCTCAATTGCTTTCACGAATCGCTTTTGCCATCTTTTGAATAGCGGCGATGACTCCATCATTTCCATTCAACACGTGGTTTACATCCTCTGCTCCTCAGGCCATCTTAATAGAATAAGAGTTAATGCTAATTAGCATTTCTACAAAGATAAAATAATTTCCAAACTTATTTACCCTACCGCAAATATATATATAATCTATACCCACACAACAAAAAGATTAAACAAACATTTAATATCATAGTTAGACATCCAGGTATATTGTTTTTTTTTCTTTTTTTTTTAGACTTTGTCATCTTTTACAATTCTTACAATCTATTTTCATTATCCTAGTGTCTAAGTCAAAATATTTCCAAAACATTCCTCAAAATATTTCCCCCAAAATATTTCCAGTTGCCAAAATCAACCCCATTAAATATGGTCATATTTAAATTAATTTCTAGTGCTCTTCATCCTACTTGTTGTCAGAACTATCATCTGTGACTGGTGGTGGGGGTGTGTGGGGCTCACCACAAGCTAACTCTGTAGAAATATTTGACACAAGTGCCACTACTGCTATAGGTATTGCTTTCATAACCTGTTGTTCTGCATGTAAATTTTGTGGTACTGCTATCTCACGGGAAATCTCATAAATCTCATCATCTATAGCCAACTCTAATGCCCCAACTAAAGCCCGAGCCTGTCCTCTTACACTGTGTTGAACCATTTCCCTTTGAAATTCCAGTGTAAGGTGAGGAAACAAATCAAGATATCTCTAATCTCATTAATCAGAAAGTTACGAGCATCCTGATTGACCGCTTCATCATATACTGCTTGGTTAAGAGGAGCTATTCCCTCAAGACCGATGCGATAACCCCCCCATCTATCTATTCCTTCAATTACTTCCATACTGTCAACATAATTAATTTGTCCACAGAGTTAGTAGAACATAAACAAATAATTGAATGCAAACAACAAACAAAAATCAATCATATACATACATATATTATTTCTTCTATCTTTACCTTTTAAATCAGAGATGAAATATAATCCTACCCAATTAGTCCCATTTCTCAAACCTAGAAACTCTGATACCAACTTGTCACACCCCCAATCCTAAATAAAATCTAATATCTCTAAGTAAGCGTGACCAAGGAGTAAAATTTCGGTTTTGAGGAAATTTTCGATGGAAATTTCGACGGAAATTTTCATGGAAATTTCGATTAAAATTTCGATTTCGACAAAATTAGATAAAAACGACGGAAATTGCTATCAAAATACGGAAATTTTGAATAAAACTTGACCATATGCTTATTTAACATATTATCTACTATATTGATAAAAAATATTGAAGAAACCAAATTATATAGTAGATTTTATGTGATATAAGATGAATATAATGCGTGCTGGTAGTAAGTATACTGATTTTCACCATAAAAGTAATATGCTTTTGTCAAATTGCAAAACTAAAGTACCAAACAATCATATTAACATCTGGGTTTTGGAGCAAATTAGATTTTAAAACTAATTTTCACCATTTTTTTTTTCTTTTTTCCCACAAAAAAATGGTCATGGGCCTCTACATTACAGGGCATCTTAATATTGCTTTCTCTGCAGACCATTGTAAGGAAATGCTTAGGTACATATATTATCTGACCTATGTACCCACTGTAAACTCTATTATTTTATTAATCTTCAGATCCAAACACTAACTTGCTAATTGCTATAACTTTTTTTGTTTTTTACTAATATGTCTTTTTATGTCCCATATTAATCTTCAGATCCAATCATCCGAACACTAACTTCTGGTCTTCTTTTATACCATATTATGTCTTTTTCAAAATAAATAATAGTAATGGTCCTAAACTCCTAATGGACTAACCGACTAAGTAGTAAGACTAATCAAACTTGGACAAAAAAAAAAGTACTAATCAAACTAATAATAAGAATAATAAAATCAAACCTACGAACCCAAAAGTCTATTACAGACAACAAAAAATACTAAACTCACTAATCAAAAACTCTCTGTTTCAAACAAGCACAGAGCTTTAAGCCTCTCTCACTCACCAAACAAGAAGCAGAAGAGAGCTTTGTGAAGGTCTGCTCGTCCATACTCCATTTTACAGGTATTTCTTACTAGCCTAATAATCACCATTCACCTCTAGGTCCTCCACGACAGTCAATCAAAAACTCAGAATTTATATATATTAATAACTGGGCTGTATATGGAGCCATCAGCGGAGCAATTGTAGTTTGTACCTTGCAGGGGTCTCGCCGGGGAAGACTTTGCAGGGAGTTACGCCGGAGAAGGAGGCAAGGGGCTGTCGGAGTGAAGAGAGAGAGAGAGAGAGAAATTTTTGCGCAGGGGAGAAGACAGAGAGGAGAGATTTGAGTGTGTGGATGAAAATGAGGCTGGGACTCTGGCAGTGACGAGTCAATTAGATACCGAATCACTGTATCAATAGTCACAGCGAAATTTCGTCGAAATTTGAGCGAAATTTCGACGAAATTTCACAGAAACATACTTAAAGGGGTAGCGAAATTTCGGCCGAAATATTAGCGAAATTTCGGCGAAATTTTCGAAATTTCGCCGAAATATTATCGAAAATTAAGGGTAATGTGATAAAATTTCGGGATCCCTAAAAAACGAAAATTTCGGCGAAATTTTCGAAATTTCATTCCTTGAGCGTGACTTACGTCCTAATCGCAGATTAATAAAATTATTTCTACAATTAACACGTGAAAACAAAATAAAATAAAATAAAATAATTGAAGAAACTAGGTAAAGTGAAAAAAAAAAAAAATTTATTTACCAAACTACTGTTCCAAGAGTACCATACCAGATGTTTATCTTCTTATATATTACAATTTATTGATAAACAAACAAAACATAGTACTCCAGCAAATTCTCTAAATTTTCCTTGGAATAGGGTATTCCACATCATCGATCATATTTCCTTCACCTGCACGATCTATTAGGGTGTGAGCTTTTAAAGCTCAGTAGGGTATAGTGATCCCTTATGGCCAATTATCACATTTAATTAATATCTCAGTAAAAAAAAAGAAATACAGATAATGATTATAATTATATGCAATGAGTATGTGTGTACTCACTCCTTAACTATCACGTTGACACATACCCAAGACAAATAGGCATATACGTTTCATACCGCGCATCATTCCACTGTGGCCCCGAATGTCCCAACTATGAGCCAACACCCATCCATCCCTTAAGCCCAAATATTTTGAATATTATTAATTCCAATTTTCCTTCAATAATTCTTCCACAAATTATGAAATCACCAGGTATATCTCCCTTTCTCCGTGGTGTCTCTAATAAATCACGAGAGCACCAAGTGCATCTCCCTCTCTTCTTGGTGTCTCAATTAATCATTTTCTTAACATTGTTCACAATCACACTTTCCTTATGCACTTATGATTATGCATGTAAAGATAAACATTAATGTATGTGTAGAAAAATTAAATTGTACATACATAATAATTTAACCTTACGCAATTTGAGTGTACCACAGACTTAGGAAATTTCATAGTGCACATACAAGATTAATAATAAACGCATGTTCACAAATATAATGCACTTGATACATTTAATGAAGAAATAACATCACAAGTAATAAAGATAAATTATCACAAGAAAATAAATCACACAACATGACACAAGGATTAATTGTAATATAGTCTAATCATTGGGGAAATAAAGACCCTTAATTTCTTGAGCACGGGTTCCTTCTTGGTCCGTTCCTATAGGTTCGGGTCTAAAAAGTTTAAAAAGTATACTTTAGATATAACTTGATTAAATTTTAATTTATTTCACTTTCTTTTTAAGAAGAGTGTAACTCACACTATACCTTACAGATGTCGGATTAACGCGAAACTTGTACTAATAGACTCATATCGAAAAATAGAGTTGGGAGGGTGAAAATTGGGCGAAAACAGTCGCCAAAATCAGCCGCATGCGCCATCATGCGCTGGCGGTACGAGTGGGAGTAGCTGGCCGGTCACTGATTATCATCTCTTCAAAACAGCCCATGTTTTCCAAATTTTCTAGTTTTTTTTATCTCATTTTTTATTCGACTTTTGACCTATCAAACCTTCACCAAATTAAGCAAACTTATAATTTCTTTAAAGCTCTGCATCACCTCTTTACAACTATATAAAGAACATGAAAAACAAACGGTTAAAACTCAAGTTATAAGGCCCAAAAGGAGGCCATACGAACATGCGAATTTTCTGGAAAAATTTCCAGATTTTTCATTTTTCTTGATTTTTCATTTTCTTTCATTTTCAACCCTCAAAACCTATTCCTATGGCTATGATAAAGTTATAAATGATCTATGTTTAGTTTAAAAACATTAAACAAAGAGGTATAAAAAAATTTGAAAATAAAAGTTTTAAAAGAAAATTGCTAAGAACACCCATGGTTCCTTGAGCTCACCTTCCTTCCTATCCTTTGAAGTTAAAAAGAGGCTAAAACTTTTGATTCCTACAGTAAAAAAGAAAAACCACAGAGACTAAAAGATGTTAGTTCAACTATTTAAGCAAAGTCTAAACAACTAAGAAGGATGAAGTTTAACTTTGAACTCTAATCTTCTCAAGTTTCTTCCCTCCCCTTTCTGTCCTTTTCCAGTTTTCTCTCTCTCTCTCTCTCTCTCTCTCTCTCTCTCTCTCTCTCTCTATTCAGTTTTGCTACTTAAGCACAGTTACACAGTTTATTTATAGGCAAAGTCTTGGTTAGAGTAACCATCTAATTGGCTTATTCAGTTAAGAAGAACTAGGGCTAATCATTATTTAGATAAGGACTCATCCCTCTAAAGGGATCATCACCATTGATCTTAAGCTTAGGTGTTCGAAATTAAGAGGGCTAGTGGACATTGGTGTTATCCCTTCTTCCGGGTTTTTTTTTAAGGTAGCTCCTGAAGTTCTCAACTCAACTAATAAAGGCAGGCGTATGGCCTTAAGATGTGCCAAAGAGCTTGAAGTCTTCCTGCTAAGAGCATCCGCCACCACATTAGCTTTTCCAGTGTGATAGTCAATAGTGCAATCATAATCCTTGATCAACTCTAGCCATCTTCTATGTCTCAAGTTCAATTCTTTTTTAGTGAATAAGTACTTGAGGCTCTTATGATCAGTGAAGATCTGACAAGCAAACACGACTGCTGCAAGTTCTAGATCGTGGGTCAAATAGTTCAACTCATGCTTTTTGAGTTGCCTAAAAGTGTAAGCAACCACCTTACCATGCTGCATCAACACACAACCTAGGCCTTGGCGTCAAGCATCACTGTAAATCACAAATCCACTGCTGCCATCAGGAAGTGTCAAAACAGGGGCTGAAGTCAGTCGGTTCTTAAGCTCTTGGAAACTCTGCTCACACTCATCGGTCCACACATACTTCACTCCCTTTCTGGTTAACCGTGTAAAAGGTGCTACTATCTTGGAAAACCCTTCTACAAAACGACGGTAATAACCCACCAAACCAAGAAAACTTCTCACCTCGGTTACACTAGTAGGTCGCTCCCAATTCATAATTGCCTCAATTTTCTGTGGGTCAACAAAAACACCCTTAGTTGAAATCACATGCTCCAAGAATCCCACTATATCCAACCATAATTGACACTTGCTGAACTTGACATACAACTGATGCTCTCTCAAAGTCTGCAAAACTGTCCTTAGATGCTCCACATGATCTCTGTCACTATGAGAATACACCAATCGGTCATCAATAAATACAATGACAAACCGATCCAAGTAAAAATGGAAAACCCGATTCATGAGGTCCATGAAGGCTATTGGGGCATTAGTCAGCCCAAATGGCATGACTAAGAACTCATAATGTCCATATCGAGTTCGAAAGGCAATCTTGGGTATGTCGATCTCTCTAATTCGTAATTGATGGTAGCCCGATCTCAAATCAATCTTAGAGAATTCTTTAGCGCCCTGCAATTGATGAAATAAGTCATCAATACGAGGCAAGGGATATCGATTCCGTATTGTGACCTTATTAAGTTGTCTATAATCAATGCACAACCTCATAGTTCCATCATTCTTCTTCACAAACAACACTGGTGCGCCCCAAGGAGAAACACTAGGTCGAATAAACCCTTTCTCGATCAATTCCTGCAATTGAGTTTTCAACTCCTTCAACTTGGCTGGAGCTATTCTATACGGTGCTAAGGAAATAGGTGTTGTGCCAGGAACCAAGTCAATGGCAAAGTCGATCACCCTCTCCAGAGGAAAACCCTGAAGGTGGCCTGGAAATACGTCTGGAAAGTCCTGTACCATAGGTATGTCCTCAACTCTCACCTCACTAGCTCGACTATCAATGATCTGGGCTAAGTACCTTGTACAGCCCTTCCGTAAAAGACGTCTTGCGGTTAGAGCTGAAATCAAACATGGAAAGATTCTACGCTCACCATGAAAAACAATCTTCGGTCGCCCTAGAGGTCTGAAGGTCACTATCTTTCGAAAACAATCAAGAGAGGCATGGTGGGTAGCAAGCCAATCCATATCCGAAATAAGGTTGACGTAAAAAATATCCAAGGGAATCAAATCTGCCTCGAGTTCATGGCCGTCAATTAAGATGGGGCAACCTCTGAAAACTTCACAAGCTAATAGTGAACCCCAGCTGGTGTAGCTATAACTAACTCAGATTCCAACGGAGTCAGCACCTTATCGGTGGATAAAGCAAGTATATGTGCAACAAAAGAGTGTGTGGCACCAGGGTCCATTAAGATACGTGCATTTTGTCCAAAAATAGAAATCGTACTTCTAATGACGTCCGGTGAAGCCAAAGCATCCTATTCCGTCATGGCGGAGACTCTGTCCTGAGCTCTGGGGCGTCCTGGCTGACCTCTCTGTTGTCCTCTACATCTACCAGCATGACTAGATTGAATGGCACTTCTAAAAGTGGCACCTCCAATTTGATCGGCTCCCTAACTCTGACCTTGGTCCTAATTTTGTGCCCCAAAAGTCTGTCCCTGATGAATGGCTGACCCTAAAGCTCTCCCATCACTCTGTCGCAACATCGGACTATCCCTCCTTATATGGCCCATTTGTCCGCACTGATAACAACCAGTATTACCCTTCAGACAAGGGCCACTATGGAACCTACCACAATTGCAACATGGAGTATGTGAACTCCCATCGGTCTGACTCTGTTGTCTACTCGAGTGTTCCCTGTTTCGGGCTGAGCTACTCCCTGAAGGATGACTTGAACTCTGATTGTACCCAAATCCTCCACTACCACCAGAACTCTGTCTGTAACCTCTAAATCACCCAGTCTCGGAAGAACTAGAGCTGAAGTTGTCTCTCTTGGATGGTCCCTGACTAGGGCCACCCATAAAAGTACTCTGGTGAGGGCGACGTCTCGCCTCACTCCTGCTCCGCTCCGCTACAGATCTCTCAACCCTCATCGCAGCATCCCTCAAAGAACTAAAGGTAGAGTGGTTTGCTGCGGTAACCACTGTGCGAATAAAGTCTCTCAAACCATCCTTAAATCTCGAGCATCGATCTGCCTCGTTTGCCACAAGTGCTAGGCAAAACCTGGAAAGCTCAGTAAACTTTCTCTCATATTCTGCTACTGACATAGACTCCCGTCTAAGCCTCAGGAATTCAGCCCTCTTCTCATCACAATAAACTCGGGGATAATACTTCTCATAAAAGACTCTTCTGAATCTGTCCCAAGTGATCTCGGCTGCCTTGAGTCCCAAATGCTCGGAGTCCCACCAGTGATAAGCATCACCCACTAGCAAGAAAGTAGCCAAGACCAACTTCCGGTCATCAGGGCATCCCATAACCTCAAAGATCCTCTCGAGTTGTATCATCCACTCGTTAGCCATGCTGGGATCCGATGTACCAGAAAAATTTGAGGCCCCTAACTTACGAGCACACTCAATACTGTATTCCCCCCTCAAGAAATGCTCTAGTGCGAACAACAGTAGTCACTGCCTCAGCTAGCCTATCGATAGACTGTTTGAAGCCATGTGCCGTCTCATCGACACCTTCTTCAACCCTACGGTGGGTCCCCAGTGGTCGGCCACATCGAGGAGGCATAATACCTATATGAAAACCAAACAATTATCAATAATAGGGATGCACATTCGGTATTCGATGTAGAGTTAAAGAATCTAAAACCTAATGCTCTGATACCAAGTTGACAGGATCGCCCCCGGATTCCACCCTGAATCTCGGAGAGGTCCTTTGGGAATCTAAAATCAAGGAAAATTCTACCGAACATTTGGCAAAATTAACCACCCCTAAAATTGGACTAACCAAAAATTTTAAAACCCGTGAAAACACTTTTAAGAACATCAATCGCCTCTACCACAACCAAAAAGGGTCTCATACCCTACAAAATACAAGATAAACTTATAATTTAAGTATGGTTATCAGAGTCACTACTCCTATTATAACAATCTTTGCAGTTAAAAAAAAAGAACTTCTAAAATGGTAGCACTGCCTACAAGATCCGAGTAGAGAAAATGGACGCTATGCCTCGACGTGATTGGCGCGACCTTCACCACTGCTATTTCATGGGGGACAATTTAAGACAAAACAAGAAAATTTGTGAGACAAACTCAGTGAGTGGACAATTTATAAGTACGGAAAATGATTGTCGTTTAACTTTTCACGAATCAATAAAAGTCAAAATTAAACTCTAAAACCTTACATCGCTCTTTGAAATCCCTCAGTTTTAAAATGCTTTCAGAAAACACGTTCAAAGTTGGTATCATAATTTAATAAACTAAACCAAAGCATAAACCATTTATCAAATAAAATTCAAACATTAAAATTCTGAATAGCTTATAAATTTAAAGAGAATGATCGCATTAAAACTGTATAATACATTTATAATAAAATATACCAAGTCAGTTACCCATAAAACCTGTCATAGATGCATAGAGCCGATAATTTGTCATATGCATGCAGAGCCAGAAATCTTGTCTTACGTGCACGTAGAGCCACCCCTAAAGGGTCAAGCATTACGACACACGGCCCAAAGCCTATGTGTGTGACGTAATGGGTCCCAAAGACCTATCAAATCCGAAAACCAGGAGGGTACTGAAAGGCGATTTAAAACTGTTTTTCCATAACCAAACATAATGTCATTTTCCCACCAATAAAGAATATCTTTATAACATTCCCAAAACTTTAAATCCTCAAAACAAATGTATAAACACAACTAGTAAAATAGTCCTCAATAAATCACATTCAAAAACATAAAACCAATCAAACCTTTCGTCCATAGACTAAAATATGAAATAATCCATACGTATAAAAATAAGAAACTAGTTTCAACATCCAACAAGAAGAAATTTATTTGTGATAGCATCTGTAATCCAAAATTTAATACCATTAATCAAATCCCAAAATCAACTTCAAAACGTTAAATATAAAATAATTGGTGAGATTTCCATAAACTCTTATAAAAATCAAAAGTCTATTTAAACCTCAAATTCTCAACTAAATTTTCATACCCAAACTAAATCCCGAATTTTATAAAACATTTTAAAGAGACAAGAATCCACTCATAGTGAGAAAATCTAACCTTGGTCCTCCATCGGATCGTCACGAACGCCGGTCATCTCGCCTATACCATAAACAATAAAATATGCAATTAGTCTCAACTCTAATACATTAAATTTTGTGTGTGTGTTATTCCTAATGTCCCGCTAAACTCACGCTCAACGTAACGGTTAGAAATCATTTTTCTCAAAACTATACACTCTCAAACCTATTCCTAAATTGTCACGACTCCAAACCATGACTCCTACGATCGCATGTTAAACCATAAATTCAAAAGGAAGCCTGCAAGTGGCCTACCCGACGTGGGAGTGGTCCGAAGATTAAAACGATACCCGCAAGGTGCAGATTCTCAAGCCAAAAGAATATTTTTGTCACTCAAGTCGCATCCACCTATCCAAAATCATCAATCAACTCAATTTGATACTAAACAAAGCGCTAGATAATTTACATGGTAGCTGGGTGGTCGGAACCCCCGCTGTTGCCGCTCAAAGTGGCAGCACCAAAACTAAATTTCACAAATTTCTCCGAATTCCTCAAACTTTTCAATTCTAAACTTCAATTGAAGGTTCTAAGGAGTGAAAATTGTCCATAATTACATTAACATCATCCCAATTTTGAAATTCTCAAGAGAAACCCGAAATGGGTTCTAAATCCCCAATTTCAATTCTCTACAATTACTCAAAATAAAACACTCAAATCACTGGGAAATGGAAGCTCATACCTCAAGGAGAAAAACCCACTTAAACCCTCAAAAATTTGTGGTGAAAAATGGCCGGAATTTGGTGGATGAGGTCGGCAGTTTAAGGTGGTTCTTATCGTGTTTTTGCGTATACAGAGGTTGGCTGGCGAGGAAAGGACGTTGGCTGGTATGTGGGGAGTTCGCTGGTGACCTCAGGTGCTCGGAATGGCCGACGAAGAGAGGGGCGACGGCTAAGGGTTTTCTAGCTTGTTCCCTGCGCGAGTGCGTGCTGGCTGGTGGAAAGAAGTGGCGGGGAGTGGTGGTCGGCCTATGGAGGTCACGCAGGTAAGGCTGGGTCGGCGAGCGATGGTTGGCGACGAAGGTGGTGGTGCTGGCCAGGTGTGCAGGGGTGGGTTGCAGGGGAGAGGAGATTGAGAGAGAGAGAGAGAGAGAGAGAGAGAGAGAGAGAGAGAGAGAGAGAGAGAGAGAAAATTCTGAGAGAGAGTGTGTGTTAATTGGGTATTTGAACTAATAAGTAGGGTTAGAAAATTACCAATATACCCCTTCTAGAAGGATCTACTTAATTCTTTCACCAAAACTCCGATTTAGAAACCACTTCCGCTCATGTGTTTGGGAATTCAAGTTCTATTTAAGTGTCTCAAAAATACTGGCCCAAGTTTCATTTTTCATTTTTTTTTTCTTTTACTACCCCTTAAAACGCTATGACTCCTCTCCAAAAAGTTACATAAATTCGACAATTAAGTTTTGAAAAAATTGACATTCAAATAAAACTTGGGGTCGGGTCGTTACATATATTACGTGTTGTCGATACAGTGGTGTATCCTACTATGGGATCCGTTTATGAGTTGATGCGGCGTGTGAAGGAAAAATTATTACTTAAACACGGTGCACGCTGAGTGGTAAAAATCATCGAAGATCAATGGTTTAAAACATTACAACATAATTTGCATGCAGCATGTAACCTAAATATGTTTAAATTAAATTTAGTTATGCATGTTTTTTCATTGATCTAAGTTATCTAACTTTAAATTATTGTTACTAAATATGTATTTCAATATTTACTTGATGCAGCCCACTTTTTGAATCCTCGCTACCAATATAAAGAAGGCATGACAAATGATGGTGAACTTATTTGGGCTGTGCACAATGTATATAAAACATTTGATCTTGATTCAACGGAAGTTGCCCAATTTGGAAATGATCGAGGTGAAAATAACTTGCCATAACACTTTAGTTTACTTTGTGAAAATAACTTGCCATAACACTTTAATGAATTTGATTGTCTTAAGTTTTATATTTTGATGGATATTGTATGATTTGTATCTAGCTAACTTATTTCAAAGATGCAGAGAGAATATTCGGAGAGCGAGCATTCAGAGAGAATATTCGGAGAGCGAGCATTCAGAGACAATATTCTCATAGTGAGTATACACCGTACTTTTATTAGTTAGATCAATTGAATGATTGAACTTACACTCATAATTTTGTATAATTCAGGTGATTAGTGGATCATGTATGAGACTAATGCGCTTACTGTAAGAAAATTAAGCATCAAAGTTCTTTCACAAACGACATCATCATCCGTTTATGAAAAAAACTGGAGCACTTTCGCTCTCAAACACACCAAGCGAAGAAACAGGCTTTCATATAGTTGGTTAAAAAAAATGATTTATTGCTACTATAATATGAAGCTTGCAATTTGAGACAAACAAGCTAAGGAAGATCGTGTCAACAACTATGATCCGCTGGATATGTTTGAAAATTGTATAGACGATGATGATGCAGAAGAAAACCAGCTTTATCAGTAGATCAGGCCCATCCATCTAGATGATGACGCAAGCAATCCAGATCCTGATGTTGTAGCTCAAGCACGCCAAGAAGATATCAATGTGGAAATAGTTCTTAATGAGAAGGTGGGCCTTACTGAGAGTTTTAAGGAACTTATGCGAAGTCCAATAAATCGCAACGAAAATGTTCCCACTAATCATTCTCAATCAGGCAACTCTGACATAGGATCAGACACACTTACCAACAGTGGAAGTAGCGGTGGTGGTGAGGGTGGTGGTAGAAATGAAGATAACACTAGAGATGATCAATACGATATCATTTGATTTACTGGCGAAGAAAATTACACCCATACAACACAAGATGAGGATCATGCATGGGAGTAGTGTGGGTATGATACCAAAAGAAGATGATTCGTTATCCACCACTTTTGGTTCTATGGAGGTAGGAGATGAAAATTACAATTATGGGCAAAACCCTCCAATAGTTTACCCACCATATCCCTTTTACTTAGGTGAGTCTCGCAGTAACTCTTTAAATGAGTATGGCTATGGGCAAATCCCACCACAAATACCACCTCCTGATCCATACGGTTGGCATGTTGAAAATTATATGCAAAGTTATGTTGGAGATGTATCTTGAGGTGATTATTTTTCGCAGTTCACCTATTCTGGACATGATGATACTGAAGACAGCGAAAACTGTAATATAAATAAATTTGATGTGTTATTTATATAATTATTAATTAGTGACCCATTTTTTTAATAGTATTTACCACCAGCGCGCATTATATTCACTTTGTATCACATAAAACCTACTATAAAATTTGGTTTCTTCAATATTTTTTACCATATTTTGATAGCAATTTCTGTCATTTTTATCTAATTTTGTCAAAATCGAAATTTTCTCAAAAATTTCCGTCGAAATTTCTATTAAAAATTTTCTTGGAACTGAAATTTTACTTCTTGCATATAATTTCTCAAAAAATAACCTTCTAAACTAAAAGAGTCATAAAAACATTGTAATAGAAATCTTGATAAAACTCAAAAAGGAAATTCTCAATTAAACCCATATTTAATAACTCCTGAAAATAACAATTAAATCCCACCATGTTAATACCCTGAAAACCTGGCCATACACCTGTATGGAATTCCTACATCGCACAGGCAAGCAATATCTTGGGCATACACACACGCAGAGTAAAAATCTATACACGTGCAGACAATTCTGGTCATACGTGCACGCAGAGCGGCCCCCAAAGGGCTAAACATTCCAACACACGACCCTAAGCCGTGATGGGTCCCAAAGACCTGTCAAATCCAATAACCTGATGGGTACTAAAGCAGTGGTTTTAAAAGTCGATAACAACTTAACAAATCACATTCCTTTAACCTTAAAATTTTAGCTCTCAAACATCTTATGCAGTTTTTTTTTCTTAAAAAGTAATTATCGATATAATTCAAAATGTTAATAATTATAAAACCCCTAGTTAGAGATAAAATCTCTCATAACCTCCACCCAAAATCTAACTCTCCTATAACCCTCAATCTTACACTTAATATTTTCCTAAACCCCATAGTCAACTAATACCCAGCCAAGTTTGACTCCTCATCTTTTAATTCTCCAGTTTTACCCCTTTTTTATTTTCATTTTCAGCCAACTAATACCCAATGCTCTCTCTCTCTCTCTCTCTCTCCCCGTTGATGTCGCCAGCGCGTGCGCCGCCGTCTGGCAACAGTTGCCGACGAGACCGGTCCCATCACACTCGCCTCTCCTTCCTCTTCCTCCCTATGCCCCTCCACGTGTCGTGAAACCAAACGTCAACGCCGGATCATGTCTAGGCAGATCTGAGCTCTCTCGCCGGCGATCCGTCAATTCCGGCGGCGATGAGGTGTCGAACCGGTTGGGTTCTTCTCGCCTCTTCCTCTTCTATCTATCCATGGCCTTTTCTTTCCCATAAAATCCACAGAAACCCAAATGCAGCCCGAAGTCCGATCGTCATCTCCGGCGGTGACTTCGCGATTCCGGCGACGTCACAACTACTCTCCACTTCCAGAAGCTTCCTCTCGACGTGGTGAGTGTGATGGTGGTCTCCGATTCTCCAACTGACCACCGTGGATGGCAAATCGACGCCGAGAAAGTCTGAGACTTATTGCCGCCGTTGCCGGCGATTCCGACGGCGGATTGAAGTGGTTCCGGTCTCATTCTTCTCCCCTTAACAGTCTCTCTTTACTGGTATACAAATTTTGGTTCAATTGCATTGAATTTCAAAAGCCCTAATTTGAAAACCCTAATTTGAAATTGATTTGTGAATCTGTTTTAATTGAATTTGTTATTAATCGGATAGAAATGTGGTTTTTAATTGATTTATAAGTATATACAAATTTACGTCATTTATTGATTAAACAGTTTTAGTTCGCGAAACAGTTTCAGTTCGTGAAACATGAGTTTTAAATGAATTTTGAATGAAATTATGGTTCTGAAATATGATGAATCAAATTTGCAGGTAGAAACAGATCGAGGCAGTGGCAACTATCGTGTACTCGTCGAGCGTGAGGTGATCAGACGACGTTGTATTGTTGGCTACTCCTCTCATCTCAATGGCTTGTTGTATTGTTTTTTTTTTTGATAAGGTTGCTGTGTTCTTTTTAGTGAAACAGAATTCAGTAAAGGTGTAACTGTTTTAGTGAAGTGTAATTATTTTAGTAAAGGTGTAATTGTTTTTTAATTAAGGTGTAATTGCATTTTAGTCAAGGTGTAATTGTTTCATCACTTAATTCAGTTTCAGTAACTGAATTCATAACTGAATTCTTCAATTTAGTGTAATTAAATTTCTGAAATTTAGTTTCAGTGTAATTAAATTCCTGAAATTCAGTTTCAGTGTAACTAAATTCTTGAAATTCAGTTTTAGTGTAATGAAATTTAATTTCAGTGTTTGATTTTAGTTTTAGCGAAATATTGAGTTTTAACAAAAATTTCAATTCTAAAAAAAAAAAAAAACTGTTTCACCAAAATTCAGTTACAGTGACGTCAGCACATGTCAGCATGTGTCAAAAGGGTAATTTAGAATTATAACTTATAGGAGGTTTTGAAAGAGTTTCTACATGGGTGGGGATTTAGGCAAATTTTTTTGATGATTAGGGAGTTTAAAATTAGGCACTATAATTCAAATCTCATCTTTCTCGCAATAGGTCAAAAATAAAATTATCATGAACTTAAGAAAGAGAAACTATAATATGTTTCAAGAAACCTCTAACTCAAGAAATCAACATTAACCATGATTTAAAAAGATTACTCTTGAACATAATTGGAAGCCCAACGTTCAAATCCATACATCAAATCTCCAATTAAAACTCATATCATGAAATAATATAATTTTCATAAACTTTGTCAAAAAAAAAAAAAAATCAAATATCCAACTCAAAAAAAATTCTTATTTCTCAATCAATATAAAGAAATCAAATATGAATTAAATCATAAACATTCATAAACATTTTCAAGACAAAATTCTACTCGATAGATAAGATAGCCTTAGCTTCGATCCTCCACCGAATCATCATAAGCCACGATCGTCTCGCCTATAAAATAAACAATAAAACACAATTAGTCTCGACTCGACAACATTAAAGGTGTATTTATACGAGCCCTAACGACACACCTGTCTCTTGTTTGACACAACATTTACGACGCACAACTTAAACCCACAAACACCTCCTTAATCACCCCAAGCTTCCCGGCTCAAACCAACATCACCCAAATATTCAAGATTAGTCCTAAACTTAAAAGAAAACTGTTCCTAGAGTAATTTGATCGATACATTCATCCTAGAGTAAGATCGGCATCAATGACGTCTTCAATCTTAGTCCCAAAACCATTTTAGCTTCCCCAAACACATTTAAAAATATCAAGATCAACGACTTACTCAACATGTGCCAAAAATAGATCCTAAAATCATAAAAATACAGTGGGGATTCGAAATTGCAGTGATTGCTGCCCAAGAGGCTGTTTCAAGACCAAAATTAACCAAAATTATTAAAAATTTTCAAACCCACTTAATCCATCAATCTTAAACCACAATTTAGCTTCCTAGGAATGAGATTTGTTAGCCATAACAACAAAAATAGCTCTCTAATCCGAAAATTTAATAAAACCCGAAATGACTACAAAATCCCACATTTTAACTTTCGAAAATCACTCAAGATAATCAGCCAAAACATAGGGAAGAGGAAACCCATACCTCAAGGAGAAAACCCAGTAAAAATCTTGAAGATTAGAGTGACGTTTGACCGAAATTTTGGAGAAACAAAGCCGGCGGTCTGGGGGGTTTTTGAGTTATTTCCACGACCCAGGAGAGCTGCTCGGCGAAGGAGGAGGACTAGGGTGTCGGCCGGCCTGAAGGAGGTCACCGGAGGTTGGCGTCGGCGAGGGATGGCCGGCGTTTCTGCAGAAATCTTCTGAGCAGGAGTCGCACAGGGGGCTAGGCTGGCTAGAGGAGTGGCCGGGGGAGGTGGTCGGCGTCAGGGGAGGCTGGGAGGTTGTCGGTGGTGGTGGCTGTGGCAGCTGGTGGTTGCGGGCAGAGGGGGGGCTGCGGGAGAGAGAGAGAGAGAGAGAGAGAGCTCAGGGGGGCTACGTCTGCGGTGTGTGGAGAGAGAAATCAGAATTGTTTAAAACATCTAAATGGATCTTTTAAGAAAAATTTCAAGAATGCCAAAAACACAAAAATGTTACTCACTTTGAACGTTCATAAAACTCAAACCGTAACTCTGATCTATGTACTGTTCGCGTCTACATGGTCGTGTGGTCGAAACCTTTCCAACAAGCCCAAACTCAAAGTCAAAAGCTCATTAGATAAAAAGTCAAAATTAGGTCAACTAATTTAAAAAAATTTAAGATTTAACCCAAAACTTTTTATTTCTCAAATAAATTTATAAAATATTTAAAATACTTTTCAAAATAAATCTTAAAAAAATACAAGGTCTCACAATTTAAAACAGAGCATTTTAAACTAATAAACTTTACATAACATTAAAATTGATTTCGATGGAAACATTGTATAAATTCTCAAAAACTTCTAAGTAATTTAGAAATATTTTTCCAAGGTCCCACAACTAAATTTCCTTTAAAGCCTCTTAAAACCCAAGTTAAATAAAAATTCAAATTTCAATTGAAATTTAGGTCAGGTCGTTACAAGATATGTGTCAAATCATCAATCATCAAGTTCTATCTATCTAGACTAGAATGAAATCATAAATCCCAATAAATTTTCTCGTTCATCCATGATTCACATTTATAAAATCTTGTCCTTGAGATTTATAAAATCTTAATCATCAAGCAACGACCACTACCAAGGAGTAAAATTTCGTTTTTTAAGGGTATGGAAATTTTAACACTATACCAAATTAATTTCGAAAAATTTCGAAAAATTTCGCCGAAATTTCGCCGAAATTTTCCGAAATCCTCGAAATTTCGGCGAAATTTTCGAGTCACGGGGTGGGAGGCGCGGGTTCTGGGCGAGTGAGGAGGCGGGTTCTGGGCGAGTGAGGAGGCGCGATGGGCGAGCGATGGATCTGTGCGAGGAGGCGCGATGGGCTAGCTGGGCAAGGAGGGAGAGGGCGAGCGATGGGCGCGGACGGTGGATCTGTGCGAGGTGAGCGAGCGGCACGAGGCTGGCTGAGGAAGGAGGGATGAGGCAAGCAGCAGGCGCGGGCGGTGCGGGCGGCGCAGGCTGTGCGGGCGGCGCGGGAGGAGGGCGCAGATCTGGTGGCTGGGGAAGGACTGAAGGAAGGGAAGACCAGTGGGGGAAGTGGGGGAAGAAGAGGAAAAGAAAAGAAAAAAAGAGGAAGGGCACGGGGGAAGAAGAGGAAAAGGGAGAAAAAGAAAAGAAGAGAAAAGAAAGGAAAGGGAAAAAAAAAAAAGAAAAAAAAAAGAAGAGAAAAGAAAAAAAAAGGAAAAAAAAAGGAAAGAGAAAAAAGGAAAGAATTATTTTTTTTTTTTAAGGTAGATTGAGATTTGGAGTCTTTAGACAATTGGAAAGAAAAAAAAAAGTTCGAGATTTTATTGGGGTTTGA
>QANW01001054.1:380763-423690 GCA_003254865.1 Dryas drummondii | reverse complement strand
GTTTGAGATTTTATTTGGGGTTTGATCTGGTCATTTTTGTGTTTCGTTTAGTTATAAACATAAATTATGAAAAAGAAATTTATCCCCTTATCATGAAGTTTCATTTTCTTAATGGTTTTCTAATTTTGATAATTTGTAAAATTGAAATTTTAAGTAAACAGTTGTCGCCGCTGCTGCTATCGGATTGGTTCTATTTTAACCCAATTCGGCTTAATTTAACTATCGAAGACCATTTCCAAGTCCCTTTGAGCAAGCTTGCTACTTTTCGTTGCCACATTAGTGATTTATTCGTGTAATTTTATTATGTAATTATTAATTAGTGAAGTATTTTTTTAACAGTATTGTCTCCGGCGCACATTATATTCATCACATATCACATGAAATCTACTATATTATTTGATTTCTTCAATGTTTTTTATCAATGTAGTAGATAATATATTAAATAAACATATGGTAAAGTTTCATTCAAAATTTCCATATTTTGATAGCAATTTTTGACGTTTTTATCTAATTTTATCGAAATCGAAATTTTAATCGAAATTTCCGCGAAAATTTCCGTCGAAATTTTCATCGAAAATTTCCTCGAAACCGAAATTTTACTCCTTGACTACTACTATCCAATTCGCAAATGATAAGGTAATCACTTCTATCATCTTCAAGTAATAAAATTCATAACCTCAAGTAATACTTCAATCATCGAAATCAGGTTGAGATTTCACACCTTATTGTCTCCTAGAACTGTTTAAATTGAATCCACAAATAGATCACCAACATCTTATATCCAAAATGACCTTCGCACTTCATAATTCAAATATACCATGACCACAATAATAGATATCTTGTTACTCTAATCTGATTGGTGTTATTCAGCAACTGATTAGGAAATCAGTGGCATTCAGTACTACAATTTCAACTTATTAGTCATAACTCATCATCTTAATTCTCAACTAAAACCTCAAAGTGCATTAGATCACCGCTCACAGTCAGACTTATGTTCTAAGTACATCTACATATATCATCAAACTTAAAAAATCCATAAATATGCTTCACAAGATCAGAAAATTCTCTCAAATCAATTTTCCATAGTAATTTAGTATCACGAACTTAAAGGGAAAATCAATTCTTAAGATTTGTCACAAATTCAGTTACTTAAATATTGTCCAATATGTCTCTTATAGTAGCCACCAAAACACACTTACAAATTATCACTCTCTATCTAGATCCACAATTCTCTTAACCCATTAGTGACATATAGATTTACCTTAGTATGTTACTCATTTCATCAACTTTCATGTACTTCCAAGTCTAAAAATTCCACCACAAGTCTTATTGTCTAATTCTTCAAATATTCACCTTAACATCTTTCACAAAACAGTCTCCACTAAACTTGAAATAAGATGAATATCCTAATCAAGTCGACTAGTTCGATCTCTTTAATGCAATGTCACCAATTTCATTTCTCAAATGTCGTCGAGTTCAACTTAATTATATATAACTCCCAAATATAATTTTCTTTCACAAATCCATAGCAAGCATCTTTCGTTTCTCCAAGTTAAAATACTTCAGAATCTCTAATAATCATGAAAACCACCAAAACTTTTGTATTTCACTTCAAACCTAATTACTCCACAAACATCAATCCAAAATTATCAAAACAAAATTACTTAACATGTCATCCATATTAGTATAAGTAATCCTCAAAGTAACAAAGAGTCGTTCTCAAATTTTCATTCCTTAATATCTACTACGAGAATACAATTCTCCAAAGCAAACCACTCAGAGTTTGTAGTACCTGACAATAATTCTCAAAATAATTTCTCAATCAACATGATCACCATCATTCTTCTATCCTTGTACTCCTCAGTTCTTTCCCTACATTCCTTAATTCTATTATTCCATTCCTCAATTCTATCTAACTCTATGCAACACAATCATCATAAACCATATAATCCTTCAATCCCAACTCTTATTCATATTCCACTTGTTTCATCTACCAAGATCATGAATAAATCTAAAAATAGTATCATAATATCAAACCTTTTTTATGCTTCCAATATCACTTGTCATTTCCCGAAAAGTTGCAACCACATCTTGATTACTATTCGTGTTATCTTATTGGGATTCATCTCTTTCCGTCATTTTTTAAGGGGATTTAATCAACAACCAACTTAAATGTAAATATAAATTTCTCAAAATAAAACTCTAAATTGCTTTGAAATAAAATTTACTCAAATAAAGAACACAAATAAAATTAATAAATAACAAATGCACAACAAAACATACATATTATATATAAAAATATATAATTCAAAATAATTAACACAGTACATGAAACTTTTTACGAAAGAGCAAACAAAGTTCAGCAAACTTCACCATCCTAACTAAGCACAAAAGTTCAACTCTAGGGTCTTGTACGACTAAGTTCACATTCTACCAACTTCCTATCACCTAGGCTACTAACTCCTTTAATTGACACAACAGAAGAAGCATCATCCTCTGTATCCTCCAGTGCTACAAGCCTATTATAGGACCTCGAGATTCAACTTGTCCAAGGTGGGCTATAGTGATGGATTCAAATTCCAGCAGTAGGTCTGGATCTTTACTAAGGTCTTCATTGCCTGTATATATTTCTTGGGGTGATTTCAGGGTAAATCTATCCGTTCTGGTGATCCATCTTTACTAAAGTAATTGTAATTAATTTAAACTTAATTAAACAAAACTATTATTACCATTAATTTTTTTTTAAATCTAGGTTATTACATTAGTTTACTTGCCCATTCAGTTCCAAATTGGAAAAATATGAAACAGTTTTTCCATGAACAGTTTTATTGCCATGAGCTTGAATTATTGATGGCCGACTTGGCACGCTTGATCCAAGGTTCAGACGAGTTAGCTCAAGTGTTCTCAAGTGTTCATTACTGGATTCAAATATGCAAGAAGTAGGTGCAATATGCCTTTGCCCGAGATCAAGTTTGTAAGGTCGGCCCAGAATGACTTGATTTATCCCTTCTGATGATCCATCTTTACTAAAGTAATTGTAATTAATTTAAACTTAATTAAACAAAACTATTATTATCATTAATTTTTTTTTAAATCTAGGTTATTACATTAGTTTACCTATCAATTCAGTTCCAAATTAGAAAAATATGAAACAGTTTTTCCATGAACAGTTTTATTGCCATGAGCTTGAAGTATTAACGGCCGACTTGGCACACTTGATCCAGGGTTCGGATGAGTCAGCTCCAGTGTTCATTACTGGATTCAGATATGCAAGAAGTAGGTGCAATATGCCTTTGCCCGAGATCGAGTTTGTAAGGTCGGCCCAAAATGACTTGTCTTTGGAGCTTCAGAAGAAGTTTAAGGGAATGAGGTTTTGAGACCTTTATGACTTAGTATGAGGGTGGATAAGTATAAGGCTATTTTGAGGGAAGAGCATTGTAACGACCCGACCCAATTCCACTAGAAATTTGAACTTTTATTTAACTTTGGTTTTAAGAGGTTTTTTAAAGGATGTTGAATTGTGAGATCCCGTCAAGTTTTATTTTGAAAAGTATATTAAAGATTTTGGGAATCTATTTGAAAAATAAAAAGGTTTTGGGTTAACTTTTAAATTTTTGTATTTAAAATTGGTTTGGCCAAAAAGGTTGAATTGTTATTTAATGGGTTTTTTACTTTGATTTTGGTACCATTGGAAAAGCTTCGAACACACGAACAGATAGGCGCGAACTGTGCATCGATTGGAGTTATGGTTTGAGATTTACGAGCATTTGATGTGAGGGGCAAATTTGTAATTTTACAAATTTGGGATTTGAAACCCAAAAATTAGATTCTTTTTTGGATTTCCTCATTTCTCTCTCTCCCCCACGCATCTCTCTCTCTCTCTCTCTCTCTCTCTTGACCACTCACCATCGCCGCCTCTACCACCGGCGGCGGCTGGGCCCAGGCTTTGGCTTCCCGCCATCACCGTTCCCTCCTCTCTCTACCTTTGGTCTTGGTTTGTCCAAAAACAACCAAGAAATGAAAACCTAGCCTCGAATCTGATCCGAGCTCTCACCATCGTTCTGACTTTTTCGGCGAGATTTGAGTGGCCGATTGGGTCTTCTTCCCCTCATCGTGGTGAGTCCATTTGTGGGTTCAGATTATTCATTGGACCACTGCTGCATACAAATCGAAGCCACAAGGTCGGCGATTTCAACAATAATTGGTCGTCGACATAGTTATGAAAGTCGACACAGTTATGTGGTTGTCCAATTTTGAGAAATTAGAAAATCAATTTTTAGAGTTTTTGCCTATTTCAAATGTCTTATATTAGACTTGAATTTGAGTTGTTTTTATGCAATTGAAAGATCTTTTGTGCAATTAAGATTAATTGGAGTTGATTTTGGGTAAATTTTAGGTCATGCCACTGCTACCACCGCCAACTCCACCACTTGTGGCGGCAGGTTGGGTGGTTTCCCTTGTTAATCAACCTCCACATGACTCCCATAGGCCAATCCCAGGGTCCATATGCATTTTTGTGAGTGTTTGTGTATTGTTTGGGGCTGGGCAGCCACCATGCGTGGTGGTTACCGCCCATTTCGGCTGTTGAACGGCCAAGTTGTGAACACTGGATATTAAATTGTTGGTTGTATGATCTTAACAGGTACACGGGCTCAGGAAATCTTATCCCCGATGCCGTCATGCTGCCATATTGGAGATCCAAGCAAAGGCGCCTGAAGGGCAATTCTGTCTTTTCACAAGTTGCACGGTGAGTGAAACTTATCTAGTTATATTGTTGAGTACCGTGGGTGATTTGTCTATTTTAAGTGATTTGTTGTTGTAAGTTAGAGTAGGCTAAGTGTAGGATTGGATTATGAAAATAGATTAATGATGATTTTGAGGCTAAAGGATTAATTAAGAATTATAGAGATGCCTTGAGATTAATTGCTGATTTAGACGAAAAATGTCTATTGTCGAGGTTAATGATTGATTTAGTAGGAAATTGTTATGCCAAAATGATATAATCAATTATTTAATTATTGAGGAAATATTGGTATGATTTGAGGATTATTACTTATATCTTAGTATTATTATGATTTATACTGATTATGGTGAGAAGGAGAAATGTGGGTTTGGTTGATTGGAAAACTGAGATTTGTTATTTAAGGAAGATGTTGAGTCTTGATGTTGGTTTGAGTGGTGTTGACCGGATTGGAAATTTTATAGAAAACAAAAACTTAAATCTCGTTCAATTAAGAGAGCATATCGATCATTTTATCTCTTTAATTTGAATTCGTATAATAAATTTCCCAAATTTTGAAATTGGGCGTGTTTTTATACTAGGTCGATGGAGTTTCATCTCTCGGCTATTCTAGTGGCAAACAAGTGAGGGATCGTGACTAGGAATCAATTTTCAAAAAGGATTCAGCATAGCTCAATGTAAACTGTGAGTGGACTTTATTTTAGAAAATGTTTTATGATTCGGTGATTTGATATATATTGATTATCTTAAGTTTTACTTGAGAAAAGATGATTGTTAGTAGACTTTTGATTTTGAAACGATTTCATGATTTTTAAAGGTTTACTACTTATGTGATAGCATTTGACTTTGGATTTAAAAATAATAATAATTCATGAGTTAATTTCCTAGATTTGCGATTTTATAATCATTTTCCATAAACTTACCTTGTGTTTACATAAATGGAAATAATTTGATTCACGAAGTGCATGTGTATGAGTTTGGAAATCATTTTTGAAATAATTATTTCGATATGAGTTAAGGAAATGAGGTTATGAGATCATGGCCGCATTTTATGATTTTCATAAGAGAGGTTTATGGAAATTGTTTTTGGGTATTGTTCTAAGAAGTTTATGATTATAATTTGTATTTCTTTGAAAATGATTTTGATCGAGCGACTTTTATGATTTGAGAATGATTTTATTTAAGAGATTTATTGAAAGAGTTGTATTTCATATTTTATAAAAATGAGTATTTTTTAGCTGTGGTTTATTGAGAATGGAAAACGGTTTCAAATCGCCATATTAGTACCCATCTCAACAAGTATAGATTTGCTTTGCACTCGCCTAGAGATGACTCGGCGGTTTACGAACAGCATTATATGTTTGCTTTGCACTTGCGTAGTCGGCGGTGTATGATCAGTATTATATAATTGCTTTCCACTTATTTAGATTGCGGTATATGACCAGCATTATTAACTCTGTATGCATGTATGACCAGTCTTTCCCCAGGTACTAGTGTGACGTGAGTTTTCAGTTTGTGGAGTATTTAAAAAAATGAGTTTACATCAATAAATATTTTAAATGACACTTTCAGTTGAGCATTGCATTTTTATTTCAGATATTTTAATAGCTTTACAACTTGTGAGTATTATTGTTTTTCAGAGTTCAATTTACAGTTTTGAGATGTTTTAAAAATGGATTTGAGAAATAGTTTTAAAACTAGAAGATTTTTAAGAAAATGAGTTCAAAGTAAACGAGCAGTTTTACAAACGGTTTTCAAGAGGTTTGTTTTAAAGTTTATTTTTATCCACTCACAAAGATTATTGTCACATTTTTTTTTAACGTTTTTCCGCCAGGTTTTAAAGATCGCTAAGGTCGGACTGCACCACGTCAAGACATCAGTTTTGTCTACCTTCCGTTCGTCAACATTGTTGGCGCAATGTTATTGTCTCATTTGTTTTTATGTTTATTGATGTTGTAAAAGTCTATTTAGTTATGCTCTGTTTAATTTCAGATACTAATTTGGATTGCAGTGGAGATTAGCGGGCCCGACACTCGGTTGGTGTTGGACTCCATAGGATCACTTTGGGTTCCAGAGTGGAATTTGGAAACGGTCCTGTCAAGCGTTAAAAGAGAATTGCAGCCAAGGTTGTATGGAATAAGAATAAGTCAAGTGTCCAAATGGTGGACATGGAAGAAGAATTGGAACAACTAGAAACTGAGTCGGATGAAAAGTTGGCCGAAATCAATGCAGTTGAGATTATGATTTCCAAGCCATATGTGTGTAAGGCCTTGGTAAAGGCTTCTAAAGACTAAAAGGCGCCAAGTAAGTTTCTCTGCCAAGCAAAAAGGGTCAGCTACTAGAATGTTCACTTTTGACTTTTCAAAAGCCGAACAAATATTCGATCAATTATTGGCCAAAAAGCTTACCAAGCTCACCAACGGTCAAACAATGCATCTCGTTAATGAGCATTATGATCGAACTTATTGCAAAAGGCATAATGTGTGGACTTAAATGGATGCAATGGCTAAGCAAGTAAAAAACGTTATACATCCGAGCACATATTGAAGGAATGCCGATGACTAGGGAATTCGTGGACAACGATGCTGCTACCAATATTATGCCCTTGTCTACCTTGAAGAAGCTAAAGAAAACACAACATGACTTGTGTCTGAGAAAGGTGAGGATAAACTCTTTTGTGGAGGATGACGAGGAGATTCTATGGGCAATTTCGCTAGAAGTAGCAATTGGTAAAAAGAGAAGAAACACTACTTTTCTCGTGGTGAACTCGTTCTCCCAATATAACGTACTCATTGGTCGAGATTAGATCAATGGTAGTTGGTGCATTCTATCACCTTTGCACCAATTGGTAATACTTTGGAATGAGGACAACACAATCGATGTTATTTCGGCCGATAAACGGCCCTTTCTTAGCTTCTGCCAACTTTATTGACGCTGAGTATTTTGAGGAATGAGTCACCTTCCAAACTTCAGTAGATGAAGCCAAGGATACAAAATATTTTGAGATCACGGCCAACTCATTGGCTGAAGTCAAGGAAATTGAAGTGAAGATTGAAGATAAGCGGCCAATGTTAGCTAACCTGTTTGTGTCAATATCCATATCTAATGATGGACAAGAATCAATAAATGATTGAAGAAGCACTGGAGAGATGGTCAGCGCACTTGGATGAGGAAATGGCCTAGAAAGACGAGGATGAGATCAATCTCATCAAATGTTTAAGAGAAGGGCCTGAAGAGGACCTCTTAGAAATCGAGGAATTGGACCTAGCACCAGCCAAGCTTGATGACTCCAAGGCTGAAGTTCAAGACCTTTTGATCGAAATGAATTTGGGAACTGCTGAGGAGCATAAGCCAGTCTATGTCAGTGGCTTGATGGAATCATCGCTAAGGGCCGAGATGGAGTTAGTTCTGAAGGAGTTCTAAGATTGTTTTGTGTGGGATTACACTAAGATGCCCTGACTTGACCAACAGCTAGTAGAACATCGTCTTCCAATCAAGGAGGACTTCAAGCCATTCAAGCAACTGCCTCGATGAGTGTCCAAAGAAGTAGAACTTAGGCTAGAAAGACATAACCTTTTTCCCTACTTCTTAAGCTTAAGAGGGAGGAGGACTTTGTATGGGGAGAACCACAACATAAGGCAGTCGAAGCAATCAAGGACTATTTAACCCGGCCACCAGTTTTGATTTCGCCTAAGAGAGGTAGACCACTGAAGTTGTACATATCAGCTTCAGAGAACTCCATTGGAAGCTTGTTGACCCAAAACAACGATGAAGAGAAGGAACAAGCCGTCCACTACTTAATTAGAATATTAACGGTGGTAAAAAATAAATACTCATCGATTGAAAAGTTATGTTTGGCCTTGTATTTCACAGCCACGAAAATGAGACATTGCATGTTGCCTTCTATTGTCTACATCATTTCCAAGACATATTTCATAAAATACATGTTGTTCATGCCTATCATTGGAGGCCGGATTGGAAAGTGGACAATGGCTTTGTCCGAATTCTCGCTTAGGTACGTGTCCCAACAGACGATTAAGGGCCAAGCCTTTCTCGATTTCCTAGCTGCTGACCCTAATGAATTGACCAAAAGCACATGAGATGCTGACAGAACCTTATTTCGAGGCACAACCTATGATGGACAAGATGGGATCTCATTTGTTTTATAAGATTGCAGGGGCTGGGTACATATGAGGAGAGCAGCTGCAAGGAAGTCACGTGCAGAAGAGTATTATCTCTTTCTATTTTGGTTTGTGCAACTTGCTTTGGTTGTTTAGTTAAAAAAGAAAAGAAAGCAAAGTGGTATGTTGACTGCAAAGTAGCAGTTGTGGGATTTAAAGGGCAAATAGGTGGATGGCTTCTATATATACATTATGTGGACAAATATAAATACATACATATATATATTCAAGGTAATATATGTCACACCCCGAACCCCGAGTATGCGACAGAGGCACCTTCCCAGAGTATTCCAAAAGATCAATACCAATAAACCGGCGTTAATCCTCCAAGACACCCAAAAAAGGTTGAGCCTTTTTAATTTAAAACCATCGGGTTAGATCAAATTACTTGTTATACAATAAATCTTTTAAGCAAATAGTAAGATCAAAATAAATACATAAATATAAATAATTAACCCGTTAAGGTGGAATAGTTAAATCAACACCCCAGAAAGGGAATTACTAAAGTATAAGTAAAACCCACATAAGTTTACAAAATGATTAAAAAAAAATATCATTGTTCAAAATAGGTTTCCAATGGAAGACACCTATGGGAAAGAAAAAACAGCTGCAAAGCAAATGACATGAATACAGAGACCTTGAGACACCCAACACAATATCATTGTTTAAAATATCTACTAATGTTTCCCCATAATGAAAAAATTTACCATTTCATCCATAGAAACATGTCTTGTATCTTGCAACTTACAATTGGCATGTAGCATACAATATAGTATGGTAAATGTCCTTATATCCATGTGGAGCTCATCTATACATCTTATATCACTTGTATATATCATGCAATGCAAATTACCTACTCTTAGGAAATCATTACTATTAATATGTCTTAATTTTAACATGTGCTTTCGATTACGCATTAACACAATGATATACATTATAACATAGAAAAAAACAATGACATTAAATAAACATATAATACTATCCAACATTAGAAGAAGCTTTTTCCTCTTCTACAATTTTAGACGCGTCATATCTGTATACCAAAAGCCTTTTTAACACACCTTAATCAAAGTTGTTGTGAAGTTTAATAGATATAATTGTTTTGACATTCATAAAGTGACTAATGATACTCCAAAATAACAAACAAGAGTAAAGACAAGAGTTCCCTAAGGAAAATGAGCTAAGATATATACAAAATACATACAATCATCAATGGTAGAACCTAAGCATGAACATACACTACTACAAAATAGCAATCAGACGACGGATTTTAATCGTTGTGTGAGTTTCTAATTTACCGTCGTCTAATTGATTGATGTCTATTCATACCTCAATAGACAACGTGACAGGACCGCCCTCGGATTTCACCATGAAACCCGGAGAGGTCCTGCGGGAATCCAAAATCAAGGAAAATCCTACCGAAAATTCGGCAGAACCTCCCCTGAAAATGGACTAACCCAAAATTTCAAGACCTGTTAAAAAACACTTCTAAGACAGCAACCACCTCTACCACAACCAAAAAGGGTCTCAGACCCAACAATTCCACAGAGATCCAACTTAAAATTGTAAAGTAATTATCAGAGCTTTTATTCTATTACAAGGAATTACTTCACCGAAAAATAAAATGACGCCTACTGGTCCGAGAAGGAATAGGGATATAACCGCCTCGACGTGATTGGCTCGACCTCCACCAAAACTACTACTTGGGGGGGAGGGCCAATTTAAGACAAAAGAAAATAAACCGTGAGACAAACTTAGTGAGTGGACAGTTTAATAAAAACGAAAACAAAAGTAAGCTTCATATTTCAGAAAATCCTTCAAAACCACGTTTAGCTCTAAGACCTCATGTCACTCTTTGAAATCCCCCAGTTTAAAACCATAAAGTTTATTTAAACTTAAAAAATCCCATAAAACAATATATATTTCTTAAAATAACAATTTCTTAAAACAAACGAACCGTAATACATCGTAATAACAACCTTGATAGAATTCAAAAGAAATCCCTCACTTAAAATCATATTTAATAATCTCTGAAAATAACCAAATTCATTTTCCACCATGCTATATATCCTGAATAACCTGGCCATACACCTGTGCGGAATTCCTGCATCGCACAGGCAGGTAATATCCTGGCCATACACACGCATGGAGTAAGATCCAACACGTGCAGGCAATATCCTGGCCATACACACGTGTGAATAAATCAACACGTGCAGGCAATCCTGGTCATACGTGCACGCAGAGCGGCCCCCAAAGGGCGAAGCATCCCGACACACAGCCCAAAGCCTATATGTGTGCCGTGATGGGTCCCAAAGACCTATTTAATCTGATAACCTGGAGGGTACTGCAAAGGTGGTTTGAAAACCATTTTTCCATAAACCAAATACATCCTTTTTCCACCAAAAATAAATATCAAGGTACTTCCCCAAAAGAAACTTAAAATCCATAAGCCAACATACGAAATCCGAATTAAATTCAATATACATAAATCCAAATAATACTTTTCGACAAATTTGAAATATTAAATGAACCTTGTATATAAAATGAGAAACTAAATTCTTTTTCCAAAACCCAACAACTCACTAAAATCAACATGTAAATATATGTTTTAAAAACTTTCTTATAAAGCATTTGAAATCCGAAATCTAACATTTTCATCAAATCCCAAATCAAATTCAATTAACCAAGATAAAAATGCAAATTTCATAAATCATTTTAAGGAAGTAATGTCCACTCACAGTGAGAAAATCTAATGTCGATCCTTCGCCGGATCGTCGCGAACCCTGGTCGTCTCGCCTATAAATAAACAACAAAAATATAGATTAGTCTCGGTTTTACAACCTTTAAAGGATGTGTGTGTAAAGTCTAACGTCCCACTCCCCACTCGACTTCGTTCCTATGCGATTGGTTACGATCTACACGAATCGACCAATAACACTTCCACAATCGCCTCTAACATTTCCCGGCTCAACCCAACCACAATTACTATAACTAATATCGATAACTCACTCAACAAATTGTCATAAGTACTCTAAAATTATGGAATATCAGTGGGGGTTCGAAATCACAAAATTCGTTGCCCAAGGTGGCTGTTTCAAAGCCCAAAATAACTAAATAAGGCTGACTTCAACAAGGCCCAATCAATTTCTCAGTCCTACGCATAAATTGAAATTTCTAGAAATGAAATTGTCCCAAAACAACGACAATAATTCACTCCCAATTGAAAATCCAACTTAAAACCCGAAATGGCCCTAAAACCCCAATTTTAATTCTCTACAATTACTCAAAATAAAACACCCAAAATACTGGAAAATTGGCAGCCCATACCTTAATGAGAAAACCCACTTAAAACCTTGAAAATTGGTGGTGAAAACTGGCCGGAAATCCGACGAGACAGAGAGGCGTCTTTGGCGCCGTTACTATGCGCGTGGGTCTGGACTGGAGGGAGGAGGCATCGGGCTGAGCTGATCGGCCAACGGGGAAAATCGTCGGTGGTCGGGGTCGATGGAAAAGTCACCGAAAGTGGCTGGGTGGCTGGGTTGGTCGCGCACAGAGGAAAGGGGGGAGTGAGAGAAAACACGGGGAGAGAGAAAGTAGGCTCGGGGGTGGTGGTGGTCGGCGCCTGGGGTGTTTGCTGGAGCCAGAGGTCGGCAAGGGTGGCCGGTGATGGTGAGGGGTGGTGGCTGGGGTTGTGGCGCAGGGGAGAGGGTGCGGGCCGGGGGAGAGGAAAAACAAGGAGAGAGTGCGGGGAGAGAGATAAAAGGAAGAGAGAGAAGCCACTAGAAAATTCTAGAGAGAGAGAGAAATCAGAAATTTTTTTCTGATTTTTGGGTATTTAAAACCCACTTTTATAAATTTGCAAAATTACCCCTCACTTCACATGTCCGTATCTTTTAAACTGTAACTCGAAACGATACATGCTACGTGTCTATGAACTCGTGGGCTCGAAACCTATCTAACAGACCCAAAGTCAAAATCAAAAACCCATTCATTTTAAAAGTCAACTTTTGGTCAAGCTTAAATTAAAACAAAAATAAATAAATCAAAACTTTAAATCAAAACTCTTTTTATTTTCCAGATAAATCTCAAAATCTTTAAAATACAATCCAACATCTTTTATAAACCTCTTAAAAACATAGTTAAATAAAAATTTAAATTTCTAGTGAAAATTTGAGTCGGGTCGTTACACAACGGATAAAAATCGTTGTCCTAGTGCACCTACACAACGGTTATAGATGTATCACCGTTGTATATACAACCTTTAAAATCAATGATTTGGAGGATACCATTGTTGAGTACCAATTTAAACATCGGTTTATAGTTAAAAACCGATGTGTAGAGATATGTTAAACAACGGTTACGTTAAGTAAAGAATTGGTTTTACAACTATTTTAGGTAGAAACACGAAGTGAAATAGTCATTAAAACAACGGTGTATTATTAAAAACAGTTGTGTAAGCTATTGGAAAATAGGTGTATTGTCATGTCTATAGGTTTTTCAAACTACGGTGTTTATATGAAACCGTTGTATTAATGTATTAAGAAAATTGAATATTAACCATATAACTGTTGTATATACTTATTTGGTACATCGATTTTAGGTTAGAAACTATTGTATGAAGGCACTTAGCACAATGGCTTTTTGAGATTTGTGTGGTATATATGCTTAAGAATTAGACGCTGGTTTATGATATTGAACCATTGTATGTTAAAGGTTAAGACCACGTTTTGGAACAATAAATTATTGTATTATGTGCATGTTTACATCTATTTTTAGAAGCTCTCAATTGTCTTTGATATATTACCACAATGCAATTATGAACATGCACAACCTGAGATGAGTTTTTTTGGTAACATCTAGATAAAAAGTAATCAATAATATTATCAACCTTGTCAATTTACAAAGTAAGAATGTATCAAAGAAATACATGTATATTATTTCTCCCTCACAAAATAAAATGTCTTGCTGCCCTAATGACTAAGTCAATATATATACAACATAGATAAAGTAAAAATATGAGCAACCATTGCTGCCCCCAAAAACCTTTTATGAAGATAATAAGAGAAAAATAGACCGAGAGAGCAAGAGACTACTCATTGTGCCTTTGGTGCAGATGGACCGACAAGCAAAGCATTTTGAGCTCTTTCCGTCTTTGAATCCCTACAGAAAAATAGGCAAATGGACTCATTAATTAAACAAAAATCAAAGTCTGTGAAAATAAGACACATCATTGAAAATTCCATTATAAAATAAATCATATGTCACTTGGGAAATGTTGAAACTCATGGCTGCATGAATATAATAGTCATTTAAATTTAAATTGACAAGGATAAAGAACTTAGCAGCTTGCCTTGATATAAGTCTTGTAGTAATCTTTAATGGTTGGGTGAACACAAATATAAGCCTTGTAGTAATCTTTAAGTTAGGTAATCATAGAAATCTAATAAATTAACCTTTATTATGAATCCTCACCTCCAAAGCCTGGAAGCCTTTAGTTCTAACACAAGGACCTTCTCTAATCTATTTTTCACTATATATTCATAAAAAATTAAATATGGCAAACTGAAGTAAAGGCATTGTTTAGTCCAACCAGATTGTCCAATTTACTAAAAGGAACAAACCTCTGTTTCTTATCAAGTCTGCACTACTAACACCATTTCCATCAATTGAAAATATGGCATGTGTTCCTGTGCAAGGACAAGAAACACAAAGTTGAATAATATGAGTTGACAGCTACATGTGTTAACTCAAAGTCTCAGAGAGGAATGATTCATTATGCAAGTTCTTCCTAGAAATCTAACTAGGTCTAGGACTATTTCATTTAATAGCATAATACTATTGACCAATTAATTATTAGGATAGGTAAAACCAGGAAAACGGAAGGAAACAAGGCCAAGTATTTTCTGCTAAGAATTATGTTATGGAAGAAGAACAACATACTCGCAATTTCCCATTGTCAATGTTTTGAATGCAGGTCCAGGAAAATAAAAATTAATACTAGCCTACCATGGTTCTTTAACTTGAGAGACAAAATACTATAAACTTGCAAGTGCCAAAGCAACATAAGCATATGCGCCTTACCTGGTTGAAACAGAGCCCCAAGCCCCTTCTATAAAAGTTAGCATATATATTTAACCATAAACATGCCATAGTCAAACCTGTTATCAACAATTAATTGAAGACATTTTAATTGAGGTACATATTTCACATATGCATATGAGTAAGTTTCTCATCATTGATTTTAATTAAATCATATCCCACTTTTAATTTGCCTACAAAAATATGCAAATTAGCTTCATTATTTTACATTTTTTCCCTACGATACTAGTATGACTATAAAACTTCAGACAAATACATTTAGTATGTATAAGCAAATGCCGTTTTTGTTCTCTATATGAATGTTTGTGTGAACAAACAGAGTTTAATGAAAAAAAAATGTATCTAGGCGAACAATCAACTAGTGACCATCCAACAAATTAAATAAAATCTAGGTTCAGTATACTAAAGCATGCCAACATGCAGTAAATCAAGATGCTTGGAAGAGATGAAAAGCTTACCAGTATGTATTTCCATACTTCTTATGCATATTCTGTCAAACATAGAAAAAAAAAAAACATGAAATAACCAGCAGATTTCAACATGTTGAAAGTAGGTAAATAAATCAATGAAACAAACGAAAAATATAAGTTAGCAGGTTGCTGCAATGCACTGCTTCCATTTTCTTCTTGATTCATACAACTAACACCAAAAGCTTTTTCCAGATAGATTAAAACAACCTGAAAAAGAAGAATTGCAATGAGAATCAGTCGGGAATCATAAACGGAATACAGACATTGAACCAAAATAAAGGAAACATGTACAACTTCAAAGTCAAGCATCAAGAAATTTGAAAATGAAAACAAAACATATTTGAAGGATTGCATGCCACCTTGGTTAAAAACTAAATTTTCCATGGAAAAAAACAATCAAAGCCAGTGGGCCAGAACAAGTTCCAGTCCAAATAAGAACAAGTTAACAGTTCCCCAGTATGTATATATAAGCATGGATTTGGGTCCCCCAGCATCAATGACATACAGGGTAAAATGAGTACACATTTAAAATCAATCCATTAGAGTTAAAAAGCCAGGAAAAACTCAAATTAACACATACACACAAGTTCAATGCGCACAATATGCTTATTTAACCAGACAAAAATGACTACTTTCCGCATGCTACAGCATGAGATGCAACACCCACCACATTTAACAGGCTGCATATACTTTAGGCATTTTATTAGAGCAAACTAGTGCATATGGCAAATTTAAGTTAGTTAAATTCTTCCCATAAAACAATCTGGAGAAGCATAAGTGGATCAGTATACTACAAGGCTAATGGAATGGTGTCACAAACTAGGGACATGTTCATCAAATTGGCACGATACCCCAATGTGACAATTTGTGATGTGAGTTTCCACACTTAATAGGACATTTTACATGATGTCACAATTTGTGATCAAACTTTAACCTCATCCAATCAACAAACTGCATTGCAAACCAGCAACATTTATAATCTTTGGCAAAAGGGGTTGATTTATATTTGGTGGAAGTGCTTGTTCACCTATATTGTACTTCGAACCTTCCATTTGTTTTAGCATAATATTTTTCAGTTTCTTCAAAAAATAATAATTTACATTAACTAAAACATAAATTTTGAGAAATAAAGCAAAATTAAAATATACAACACAAATTTTCTATCATAGATAAAGAGCAAACAACAAAAAAGTGAAGCTACAAGTTAGATTAGACTTGGACCAGAAAAATTATCATCCTGAATTCTACAAGGAACATCTCCCAATGTTCACCTCAAAATACGTAAGTTCAACTCTAACTCAAATATCTAACATCAATACATCATCACCAAAGAGTGCTGGTCCTTGATTCAATAAAATGAACAAAAGCAACAACTAATATACTTAAGAAGCTTTATCGCAAACAATATTTTTCAATATACACTAGTCAGAGAAAAAAAAAAAAAAAGGATCACCAGCATGACACTAAGGTTCAGGCTTTGGCTCATATTAAATTCTAAAGTACCATCCCTAGACAACAATTGGTAGGAATTTTGAGATGCCTAAAAGAAAGACAAACAAAAACCTCAAATTAGATTACTCGCAAGCGCACAAGTCCGTAGTAGAATAGAATTACGCAAGTACGAGGTCGAACCACAGGGATTGGTTAACCAACTCAATTAAACTAATGTGTTGAACTTAACAGTAAATAAGTAAAATAGATTTAATTAAATATGGACAAAGCAACACGATAAACTTAATTTCACACTGGAAATAACGATAAAAATCCTATTTAACTTCTAGTCACCTTATCTTCAGTCCACTTAATTAATAGTGTTGGCAATCCTATTAGACACGACTTGCATATGGTATTTAGCACAAATTGATTACTTTCACATGTAACTTGCCTATGGTATTTAGAACAAGCCTGTAGTGATAAGTTTAGCTTGCTCATGCTTTAGATTGTTCTCAACCATGCATGGAAATACACTTAGTTTCCTTTCTCTAACCTCATTGGCCAATTGCCCCATTTGTATCTCAAGTTTGTTCAAACCATTGCTTAGAATGTTGATCTTTTCATCTTGCTTGGCTTGATTTCCTTTGCTCTCTATGATGAAACTAGTTAGCAAATCTTTGATTACCTCTTGATGCATTTGTTGTTGTTGTGAATGAGCTTGGTAGGGTGCCCTAAGAGCTTGATATGAATAGATGGCTCCTTGGTTGTTGAATAAAGAGCTACTAGCACCTTGATAGCCACCATTAGGCCTTTGAAACCCTTGGCCTTACTCACGACTAGGATAGGATGGTGCTTAAGGTACTTGTGGTTGGTCAGTCCATCTAAAGTTTAGATTGTTTCTCTACCTCAGATTGTAAGTGTTGCTATAGGGATCATTCCTTGGTCTTTGTTGATAACCAAGTTGGTTGCATTGCTCCATAAATATCGGAAATGAACCTTATTGAGGGCATTGCATTGTCTCATGTTGCAAGCTCTCACATATCATACAACTATGCTTCAATTCCTTACTTGCCATAGATGAAGATAGTGCATGGCTAGAATTCCCTTGTTGAGCATTGAGAAGTAAAGCAAGCTTCTTGTTCATTATAGTCTCTATCTTCTTCAACGTACTCTTGTTGCACATTGATGTGAGGAGTGTCCATCTCAAATACTCTTATTTGTTGTTCTTTCATAGATAAGTGCACATCCTTCATTGGCAACCTATCATTGACATTGTCCCAAATTTGTGAAGTCTCACTCAAATTGTCAAGAACCTCCACGATCTCCCTTTCGGTTTTGTCTATAAAGCTTCCTTCATATGCATAGTCAACTCTTCTCCTTGTCTCTTGAGTCAATTCATTTTTTATATCTTTGAATCTCTCTCATGCTTCATGAAATAGCCCATTAGGTTGCTCCCTAAATTGCATTAAGAGTTGGCTAAGAGCATTGGTCTTTGATGGTGGAAAGAACTTTTGAAAAAATCTCTTTTGCATTTCATCCCATGTGTGGATGCTTGCGGCCGGCAACTTGTATAACCATTGCTTAGCTTTGTCCTTCAATGAGAATGAGAAAAGCCTTAACCTCAAATTGTCCTCATTAATTTCATTTAGTTGTACGGCTCAGCAAGCTTCACAAAATTCAGTGATGTGCAAGTAGGGATCACTACTTGTCATTCCATGAAAGCTAGGTAATAATTGCAATGTACCCGGCATGATCTTAAATGCATTTGCACAAGGTGTAAGCACAATGCAACTAGGATGAGTGGCCAAAAGAGGTAGTGTAAATTCTCTCAAGGGTCTTTCCTTTTTTAGTGGTGGTGGAGGTGGATTCCTATCACTCATCCTTGCTTTCTTTGGAGGTGATTTTTTCTTTGTTTTCCTTGTACCTCTTTCTTTTGATATACCTCTTATAAACTCTATTAATTTTTTTTCATTTCTCAAAATAATGTGTGAACTTGAAGTGGTTGAGTTTTCACTCATACACTTATCAAGAGAGTAAGAACATTATAAGTCACAAGGATAAGAGAAATAAACTTCAAGATAGCATCCGATGTCAATAAAAGAAAAAGGTAACTAATAAATGTACACAAAGTAATAAAAAAAAATGAAGCAATTAAACTAAAACGCAACAGAAAACTATTTTATGACATTCTCAGTTTTTAGCTTATAACTTTTTAAACCGCTGATCTGATTTTGATGTTTTTTATATGGTTAGATTCATGACGAAAAAATAAAGAACCCAAAGCAGACCAAATTTGCAAAACAGCAACCAAACAAAACAGTTTAATCCATATATAAACACTACATTTTTTAACAAAGTAAAAAAAAATTTAAAACTAAAAATTCAAACTTTTTTTCTTTTCTTTTATACTAAATAAAATTAACCCTAAACGCAACCCAAGCTTTGGATCAAAGTCCGACGACTCTAATCCCCGGAAACGGCGCCAAAAACTTGTTATTATCCTACTTTAAGTGCAAGATTGTCAAGTTTTAGTATGAAAATGGAAGTAAGGGGTTGTTGTACCCAAGAGATTGGATTGAGATTTCAACCACACAAGCTAAATTGATTTTAGGATTATAAAACTAACAAATAACCTACTATGTACTATGCAAAGCCTAGATTAAGCATAATGGTATGTACAAATGTGTAGTGTTGAGTTATTGTTTGGTTGATTGATGACAATTGACACTAAAATTAAAGACAAGCTAATATAAATGGAAAACAAACAAATTCAAGTACAAGTTTAAATTGATGATTATCTGGGATTTGGGGTTGTTAAGAGTTCACACTAACCCTCTTATATAACAAACAATACAATTAGTGATTAAGCCAAATTAGATAGAGTAGATTCCCTCCTAATCCCCGATCAAGGTAAATTATGGCACATCCTTTTTCATGTTATCAACTATCCCAACCAAGGTGATAGGTAACTACCTAAGATTAATGACATAGCAAACCCTAGGTACATAAAGTTCTAAGGATGAGGAATCCAAGCAATTAAAACATTCCAACCAAGGTGCTTTTAAATTACCATGCTCTTATGCAACAAGCTTTAGAAACTAAAGGTTACCAATCTCCAATTTCTACATGACAATATTTCTCATATGCACAAGTGGTAAATTCACACATACAAGTCATGATCTTTAAACTAGCTTAAGAGCATATATATCCAAAAGAGCATTTATATCACAAATTACAAAGTCATTACATGGTTGGACTAGGGCTAGGGCTACATCCCTAGCCCCAAATCAAGAAACTACTCACTAGCCATAAAAGTTACAAACAATATCACAAATTGAAACATAAATGGAAACAAGAAATAAAAGAGAAAACTCTAGATGTTGAAGCCAAGCTCCCAAGGGGTGTCACTCCTCCAATGATGCCCAAAATAGCTTCTTATCCCAAGTGCCTCCAAGCTACTCTTGCAATAATGGTGGTGAATATGGTAGATGGGTGTTATGATGATGTTTGGATTTTTGGTGAGAAAAAGTTGATGGAGGGAAGATGAAAAAAAGAAATGATAAAGAAAGATGAGAAAAAAACTAGGGTTTTGGAATATAGAAGATGAGATGTGTGTTTTTGAGATGAGATGATGGAATGAATGATGAAATGAGTGAAATTATAGAGGATGGAGGGGGGAGCTCGAAATTGAGAAAGTGTTTTATGATTTTGGTAAGTTGTTATGTATAGAATATGTGGCTAAGATTAAAAGGAAATGAAGGGATAAGGTTTGGTTAGTTCAAAAAATGAGAATATTTCATATTATCCCCCAATGGATGATCCTTGAAGGATGTTGAAATAGATAGATGTTCTCTTTCCCTTATTTAGAGTCTTCACATTGTGGTTTCTGAATTTTGCTTAGAATGGGCAAATAAAGGGGAAGGAAAGAGAGCATGTGATAAACAATTACCCAAAATGGAAAGATGCCTTGGGAGCACTTTGTGATTTTGTTGACAGGATTTCTGACCTGTATTTGGAGAGCCATTTGGAGGCCTTAACTAACTTAGAAATTTACGTTTTATATATCAATAAAAATCCATGGATGTCTTCTTTCGAACCATATATTATATAACTTAATCCCAACTCAGACCAAAACCTTATGCCCCACACAATGCAACTGACTCAGTTTTCCTCGGATGCAGTTTTGGGCTGACTTTGAAATTCAAAATGAACGCCTTAGAGGTCTTCAAATGTCACAAATTTAACCTGTAATAACTTCAAGGTGTTAGCTTCTATTTCCAATTGAATTCATGTCAAAATCTATTAAGGAGAATAAATGGTGAAATTTTTCATTTTATTGATCGGAATCCAAAAACACAAAACTAAATTAAATTTAAAGATTTTAATCAAATGAACTCACAAAAGCTAAGTTACAGGAATATAAAAGAATGTGAATTTATGAACATATCATACATGGTAGAGTTCATCTGTCCAATTTCTCTTTGCTAATCCTAACCTTATTATAATCTCTCTTAAAATGCTTTGGTTCGCACCTCTGCTTATCCATTTACTTGTGGATGGGCTGGTGAAGAAAAATGGTTTTTAATCTCATATTGAGCACAAAACTCTCTAAACATCCTGCTATCAAATTGAGTGTCGTTATCTGAAACTATGACCTTAGGAATTCCAAACCTGCATAAAATGTGTCGAAAAAACAAAGCTATATATTTCTCTGTTGTTTTTACTATAGCCTCTGCTTCTATCCATTTCGTGAAATAGTCAATGGCTACTATTAACATTTTCTGATGCCCAGATGCTTGTGGAAAAGGACCTAAAATATCCATTCATCATTGGGAGAATGGACAAGGGCTTGTCATTGAGATTAGAGGATGTGTTGGTTGATGTTTGAGGCTGGCGAACCTCTAGCACTTCTTATATTTTTGAATCAAGTCTTTAGCTTCCTGTCTCATTTTAGGCCAATAGAAACCTTGCCTTAATAATTTAAAGGCTAAAATTTTACCTCCAAAGTGAGATCCACATACTCCTTTATGGACCTCTCGAAGTGCATACGCAGCTTCGGAGGGATTTAAACATTTCAAGAGAGGATTGAAAAAGCTTCGTTTGTACAAATCTTCTCCTACCAACACGTATCGTGCTGCTCTTGTTTTTAAGTTGCGCGCCTCCTTTTGATCTAAGGGTAGTTTCTCTGTTAGGATATAATTCTTTATCTTCTTGGTCCAGTCTTCACCCCCTGGAACTTACATGATCTATGTCACAACTTCCCTCTAATGCTCAATGCTTTGTTTGTCTAGTTCTTCTACCAATATATTGGTTGGTTACGCTGCATTGAGTGATTATGTGAGCTTGGAAAGTGCATCTGCTAGAGCATTTTAAACCCTCAGAACTTGTTCTATTTGAATCTAATCAAAATCTTTCGTCAATTTTGTACTTCGCCGAGGTACTCAATCATGCTAGGCTATGTTGCCTCATACTCTGAGTTCACTTGATTTATAATCCTTTGTTAATCACTATATGCTCTGATTCTGTGAACCCCCATTGCTTTTACCATTCGCAGTCCTACAATCAAGGCTTCGTACTCTGAAACATTGTTCATTGCAGAAAAATTAAATTTCAAAGCATAGGGGTGTTGAATCCCTTTTGGCAAGGTTAACAATAACCCTGCCTCATTTCCTGATGAAGTTGACAAACCATCCATGTTCAATATCCATGGTTCCTCCATAACTTTTTGTCTCATCCAATGTAGTAAATTCTGCTAAGAAGTCAGCCACTACTTGTCCTTTAATGGAAACTCTTGGAACATAACTAATGTATTAACTAAGCTCGATGGACCATTTCATCAATCAGCTCAATGGATCATTTCATCAATCGACTCGAATTTTTCAGTTTGTAGAGAACTTGTGAAAGTGGTTGATCTATCAGTGTCTCGTGCTATGGGCTTGAAAGTAAGGCCTCGAAGTAGTCACAAGAGCTAGAGCCAACTTCTCAATTGGTTTATACTTTGCCTCGGCACCCTGTATCTAACAAAGTGTATGGGTTCCTGAACCTTTCCTTCCCGTCTGAACATCATTGAGCTCACTGTCGTGTTCGAGGTAGCCAAGTATAGATACAAGATCTCATGTGGCTCGGGTTTTGGCATCATTGGTAGATTGTGGAAGTATTCCTTCAATTTTTAAAAGGCTTCCTCACATTCTAATGTTCATTCGAACTGTTTAGACTTTTTGATTGCTTGAAAAAAGGGCTGGCATTTATCTGTTCACTTCAAAACAAACTGATTCAAAGCTGCTACTTTCCCAATCAGGACCTATACTTCTCGAACTATTTTTGGGGAATGTAAGTTTAGAATTGCCTTAATCTTATCGGGATTGTCTTCTATTCGCCTTTCGGTCACCATATAACCCAAAAAATTCTCTGAGGTTATCCCAAAAGTGCACTTATTTGGGTTCAACTTCATCTGATATTCTCGAAGAACCTCAAATGTCTTTGATAGGTTTTTTACATGGTCCGCGGCTCGCAAAGACTTGGTTAGCATATCATCCACATACACCTCCATTATGTCCCCAATCTGATCCTTGAAAATCTTGTTTACCAAACGTTGATAGGTTGTCCCTGCATTTTTCAAACCAAAGGGCATGTTGGTGTAACAATAGAGGCCTTGATCAGTAGAAAAGGCGATTTTTTCCTCATTTAACTGGTATATCTGAATATGATTATATCCTGACAATGCGTCAATGGCCGGAGCTCATGATCTCATGTCCCGCTGTTGCGTCTACCAATTGATCGATATGAGGCAAGGAAAAACTATCTTTTGGACATGCCTGGTTGAGATCGGTGAAATCTACGCACATCCTTCACTTTTCATTGGATTTCTTGACCATTACCACATTTGCGATCAACTTTGTGTATAATGCTTCTCGGTTGAAATGGGCCTTTTTCAGTTTTCAACCTCCTTTTATTACCTTCCTTCTGTCTAGGGCGAAATTCCTCCTTTTTTGAGTAACCGACGCATAGCTTGGGTCGACATTCAAATGATGACAGATAACTCTTAGGTCAATTCCCGGCATATCGTCATGTGTCCAAGCGAATACATCTTTGTTCTCTTTTAAGAAGTCCTCGAGCTCTTTCTGAAGTTCAAGAGGGATTTCTTTCCCAATTTTTACTAACTTCTTTGGATCACCTGGGCATACATAAATTGAATAAGTTTGTCCAATTATTTTTGCCCCCCACTCGCTTACCTTTTGATGTACTCGCTTCGACCTCCTTTTTTCTTTTCTCGACTTGTGTTTGAGGTTTGTTCTCCCATTTTTGAACCCTTAAAGCGTTCACATAACATGTTGAGACTATTCGACCCCCGCAAGCGTTGGGAACTTCATTGTCCAGCAATAGGTCGAGGTGCTCAACCAAAACATGTTGAGACTTAGACGTCCCAAAATTACGTTATATGTTGGTATATCCACCACAATGAAGTCTATCATTTTTGTGCTGGTTTGTGGTTCCTTACCAATGGTTACAGTTAACGTAATAGTTCCCAAAGAGTCTAGTTTATCACCATCGAACCCTCTCAAGATTGTTGCAGAGGGTCGCATTCTTTCCATTGAGATTTTCATCATTTCCAATGTCTCCCAATAAATGACATCAGCCGAGCTTCCAGGATCGATAAAAACTCTTTCTATAGTTTTATTTTCAATAAGAGCTATGATCACGAAGGCATCATTATGAGGGAAGTGTAGTCCTTACAAATTTTGTTCTTCGAAGCTTACTGGCTCAAGCTTATGTTGTTGTACATATAGTGCCTCTCATTCTTGGGGTTCTATCTTAGCTCTCTTCATATAGTTCTTTCACCCATTTCTAGATTTTCCACCGTTATGGATTCCTCCATCGATGAATTGTATGACTTCACTGTTACTCTACGGGTCTCTGGACGATCCGCGACATAATGTTTAATGAATCCTCTTCGGATGAAACCTTTTATCTGATTTTTTAGTTCGAAACAGTCATCTGTGTTATAACCGTGATCCTTGTGAAACCTACAGTATTTATCTTGAGGCCTCTTGGTTGGGTCGATTGACATTCTTTTTGGCCTTTGAATCAACTGTAAGTTCGCGATCTCAATCAAGATTTGTTCGCAGGGTATTCAGAGTGGGGTATATAAGTCATATCGACTAACCAGTCCTCAAGAACGGTTATTTCCACTCACCGACGGACTTCTTTTTTCATTCCCTCGAACCTCTTCATCTATTTTTTTTCTTTTTCCTGATTATTTGAGGTTATAGCTTGATCGTTAAAGGTTGTGGCCTTTGCATTAGCCTTCTGAACTTTGTGGAGATTATCAACATTCATATATTTTTCTGCTCTCTCCAAGAGTTCTTTCATACTCTCAAGTTCATCCATTTCTAGAGAGTAGCTGAATTGTATTGGCTGAAGCTCGTTCACTAAAGCTTGAATTAGTGAACCTTCATATATCCTTTCCATTTCCAAAGTTTTGACATTGAATCTTTGGAGATACTTGCGAAACAGTTTGTCCTCACATTGCCTGATAAATAAAAGATGGCTAAAACCACGTTTTGTCTTTTTGCTTCCTATGAACTAGGCTTCGAACGCCCCAGAAAGTTGATCAAAACAAGTGATACTGCCCAGAGGAAGTTTTTCGAACCAGACTTTGGCTCCTCCTTTCAAAGTGGTCGCAAATGTTCGACATATTATAGCATCTGGTACCAGGTAGAGCTTTATTTGAGACCGAAAGGTTTCTAGATGATCTCTTGGATCCGAATGTCCATCATAGAGTTCAGTTGCGAAAAGTTTCAATCTAGGTAGCATTGGATATGACTGTATTTCTCAGGCTAATAGACTCTTTAAATTCGCAGGTGGCACGGAAGGAAGTGCTTCTCCATTGGAGTTAGTCTCATTTTCCCCTCGCTCATCTCTATGTAGACTTTGCGAGGGATCCTCTTCCCCATAGTCCATTAGGTCTAGCCTTTGAACCACATTTTGCAATCCAGCTGCTATAATTCTTAATGTTTCCTGCATCGTTTAGAATTGCTGGTTTGCTTATGTGCCATTCGGTTCTAGATGGCATGCATCACCGACAATTGAATTCTAAGTGTTCACCATTAGTAACTTTCTTTGTTTCTCACAAACAGCGTCAACTGATAAGCCTCAAATCTTTCTTTGTATACACGTTAGCAGAATTAGTTGAATTCTTTATGACTGAAGTAAATATTTCTCTTATCCTGCGAGATGAAAAAAAAAAGTTCTAATAACCCAAATGGAGATTCCTCTCCAATGGATCTCCGATACTTATGTTAGTCATTCTTTTTTAAAGTATAAATCTTAAATGCTCATAAAAGTTGTGTGTACCTTGGTATGTTGATCCTCCTAGCTTTATAATCTTGCTATTTGGGAGTTAATCCCTGGATTTGTGAGGTTGGTTCTCTGAATAACTGTCGAAGCAGTTTATTCGACCTTTATTCGTTTATCAGTTCTTAAATAACCAACTTAACTTCTAAGTTGAGCTTCATCAATTAAGATTTTCCCGAAAATAGTTTTGGGCTTTGAAGATAGTCTAAAAATAGGCTTAAAATTATATTTTCTTTTTAGACTTAAAAATATATATTCTTAAGAATAAGCCCATCACCATGCTACTAACATTCTAATCCTAAGAACTGGTAATAAAGAACTTGAGAGTTTGAATGGGAGATTTCTTACCAGAATTCCCCTTGAAGGCAGTGTAGGCTGAACCCCTTTTGCCTTTTTTCTTGAGCTCTTGGTTGTTCTTGAATCCCTTCAAGTTCTTTTCTTCCTCTATCTCTCTTTTTTTCTTTCTTTCTTTTTCTCTCTTTGAACTCTGAATTGAATGTGGGAATGGTTGCTTGAATGGTGGTTGGTTTTTAAAGGGGTGAAATATGGTTGTTGGAGAGGGAAGTGAAGAGTCACCTCTTCAGTTTTTCTCTAAACTGGCGTGGGAAAGGGTTCAAGGCTGGTCGTCAGGGTTTTTGGTTTTCCCAAGAGGGCTTTGGTTGGTTGGCCAATCCCCTAGGCCTAGCTAAATGAGTGATTAGCCTAATGGACTAAGCTTAACAGCCCATTAACCACTCTAAGTCCATTAATTGTTAACCCAATTAATTAAAATCATCATTTGATTTCTCTTTTTACTTCAACCCAAGATCACACTCAATCCTCTAGCCTATATCATGATTATCATCCCATGCAAAAAAGCCATCTTTCTTAACGTACTCTTACTCAAGTAACCTAGGGTTCTAGCCCTAGTGGTCAAGGCCGATCAATACTTAGGGTTTCAAAGTAAATTTCTCAACCCTTTGGTCCTTCTAATTGTTACTTCCATCTTTAGTCAAGCATATGTCAAGATTGCATTGCCAAATTATCATTTTTATGCATGTGATCCGAAATGATCATTCAAGTATTATCAACAACTTGTTTAAATAAGTAATAATAAAATAAGTGTGTTAAGAATTATTTAAGCATGTCATAAGCATACAAGTTAATGATATGCTTTTGAATCCGAGATCACTAAGTGAGTGAACAAAGGTGTAAATAAATCACATGTTAATACATAAGTATTTAGGTAAAAAATGTTGTGCATAAGTGACCATATTCTTAGTTTTGAAAACACTAATCAAGTGACATAATTAATATGAGTGCATAACTTCAAGTAAAGCAAATAATGCAATTCCTTAAAGTTAACCATATGGAATAAATCCACATTTGTGTTCAAAATGTAGAAATTAGTGCTAAACTAATTATAAATTATATAGTAACACCCTTAATCCAAAATCATGAAAATTTGAGGTGTTACAATCATCGTGTTCAGAACGACAAGAGAAACAAAACCCGATAAGTTCGATGCCTCGTCGTGGCTAGAAGAAGTAGATCTCTGCCGGAGTTAACTCTTGGTTTTCGCGTCATTCTGTTGTCATTGGTGATTGGATGGATGATTCGTGGCCATGGGAAGAAAGAGGAGGGCGCGAGCACGGGGAAGTGGGTCTCACCGCCATCCATGGCCGGACGATGATGCATAGAGGTGAGAGAGAGTGACAGTGAAGAGAAAGAAGAGAAAGAATGGGGGTTGCACATGACTGAGGAGAGGAATGAGAGAGGAAGTGAGAGAGACGAAGAAGGAAAAAAAATTAAAACGTGGATCGGATAAAATAAAATGTTGGCCATGTCCAAATGAAGTGGACCCGCTAGGAAGCTCAATAATAAAAAAAATAAAAAAAATCGATTTTAGAGGAATTAAGTGGCCCAAACTGAGATTATTAATAAATATCTTAAATTGATAATAATGAAACAAAGAAACAAATAATTAGGGGTGGGCATTAATATCAGAAATACCGAAACCGTCTCGTTCCGTCCCGGTCAATCCCGTCCCGAAATTTTGTCCTTCATCCCGTCCCGTCCCATTCTTAAATGGACGGGAACGGTTCTGATGTTTGAAAACCATCTCGTCATGTACCGTCCCGTCCCATTCTTAAATGGACGGGAACGGTTCTGATGTTTGAAAACCATCTCGTCATGTACCGTTCCGAATTATATTTTATTTTTAAGTTTTAATTTTTTTTCCCTCTCCAACCATTTAATTATTATTTAAAATTTTAAAACTATCTCTCTCTCTCCCCCCCAACCTGTGACGTCTTTCTTTTTTCCTTCTCTCTTCCTTTTTCTTCTTTCTTCTTCTTTCTCCCTTCCTTCTCTCTCCAGCCTGTGCCTTCACTTTCTTTTCTTCTCTTCCTTTCTCTTCCTTCTCATTTCCTCCATCTTTCTCTCGCGACCAGCACCTGGCCAGCCACCCCAGCCACCTAGCCACCTTAAACTCGAGCCACCCAACCACTTCCAGCCCGTGCGCAACCCAGCCCAGTCACCCACCTCGTCGTCCGGCCACTTTCCCAGCCACCCAGCCACCTATTTTTCTTCTTTTCTTTTTTTTGTCTGAAATCGGGTTGGTACCGAATTCATACCGAATTGGTTTGGTCTGGGACAAGATGGTACCAAAGCTCTAAAACGCCCACCCTCGTCCCGTACCGATCCCGAATCCAAAGCATGAGATGGGAACGAGATAAGGTTAGTCCCGTCCCCCCATCCCGTGCCCACTCCTACAAATAACAGGCCGAAAAGAACGGCAGGGTTCGATTGTTCAAATTGGGTGGACTCACAGCTCGAGCCAGTGGACAGTAAGATCTAGGATAGTCATCAAGGCCACGTGCACTTGTGTGGTGGCTATTCATTTCACTCTCACAGTGGCAATTCCGTCATTTCACACTCGCAAAGTACTGGCCCTGGCTTTAGATCTCCTCTGTCGCTTCCAAACTCTCCCAACTCCCACTGTCCTTGGCGAGTTGGCGCCATCTCTTTCCAATAGTCAGAGAGTTCTCTTTTTGATGACCCGACATATACACCCCCTCCAATCCCAACGCGCCACGTGGAACCAATCACTTTCCATTCGTCCCCCCCCCCCCTCTCGTTCTCCATCCCACGTCTCAACAAGAAAAAGCTAAACCCTCAGGCCACTAAACTCGCGCCACGTGGACTCAGTATCCAGCAGCCAGTTGACGGACATTTCGATTTTAACCCACACGGGCCACACCAACTACCAGACTGTCCAGTACAGACGGCATTTCCAAAGCCCCCAAAAATAAAACTCTAAATCCAACGGTCCAGATCAGTCCACCACTTTGATCTAAATACCCCTCCCTCTCCCCCTCAAACGGCTCCATTTTGACAGAGTGTCACACAACAACAGAAATCCACATGCTGCTGCTCCTTCTGTGAGCTCCGCCGCAGCAGATCCCAACCGGTTCCCACCAATGGCGTCGCTCGCCCTCACCACCTCTCACTCTCCCACCCTCCCCTCTCTCAGATCCCGTTCTCCCTTCCCGAAATCGCGACTTCTAAAACCGTTTTCGACCTCCCAAACACGCCGGGTCCCACTTAAAACCGCCGCTCTCGGTTTCAACAAAGCCCTCAGCCCTCTCATTGCCTTCCCCAAACTCGCCGTACCCGCCACCTCTGGCCGCGGTTTCACCGTCAAAGCCACTGCAACAACCGGCGGTTCTTCTTCTTCGATTACTCCCACCAAGCAACCATGGCAAGGCGCCGCGATGAAGCCTCTAATCGCGTCCATCGCGACGGGAATAATCCTCTGGTTCGTCCCGACCCCTGCAGGAGTCTCGAAGAACGCGTGGCAGCTCCTGGCGATTTTCCTCGCCACCATCGTCGGAATCATAACCCAACCTCTGCCTCTCGGCGCGGTGGCTCTTTTAGGCCTCGGCGCTTCAGTCCTCACCAAAACGCTGACGTTTTCTGCGGCCTTCTCCGCCTTCGGCGACCCGATCCCCTGGCTCATAGCTCTCGCCTTTTTCTTCGCCCGAGGGTTCATCAAAACCGGACTCGGAAACCGAATCGCTTACCAGTTCGTCTCCTTGTTCGGTAGCTCGTCGCTAGGGTTAGGGTACAGTCTGGTCTTCAGCGAGGCCTTGTTGGCCCCGGCGATTCCCTCAGTCTCGGCTCGAGCCGGAGGAATCTTCCTGCCGCTGGTGAAGTCGCTCTGCGTCGCCTGCGGTAGCAATGTAGGCGACGGGACCGAGGGCAAGTTGGGGTCGTGGCTGATGCTCACGTGTTTCCAGACTTCGGTGATTTCGTCGGCCATGTTCTTGACTGCAATGGCTGCCAATCCTTTGAGCGCGAATTTGACATTCAACACGATTAAGCAGACGATAGGGTGGACCGATTGGGCTAAGGCGGCGATTGTGCCTGGTTTGGTGTCGTTGATTGTGGTGCCGCTGCTGTTGTACGTGATTTACCCGCCGTCGGTGAAGAGCAGCCCCGACGCCCCCAAGCTTGCGAGGGAGAGGCTGGCGAAGATGGGGCCAATGACCAAAAATGAGATTATAATGGCCGGGACTCTGCTTCTTACGGTACTGATTCTGTTTTCTTTTCAGTTACCAATGCAATTCGTTCATTGTGCAAATGTAGTTGGTTTCTTGTATTTGTTCGTAGATTGTATGCGCTTAAATTTGGGTAAGTTTATAGGTTCGTTCATTAGCTAGTTATTATATGCATTGGGACGGGTTTGGTTTAGTTTGTCTAGTGATGATTGCTAATAGACTGAAAGCAGTTCTTCTGTTGCTGGTATTCCCATTTGACATGGTATGCATTCAACACATGAAAATTTGACTCATCTACTTTCAACTTTTGTTCTGAGGAAGCATCAAGAGAATTCGTTCTGGGGTAACTGAATTTTATGTTGTTTGAGAAATTAATTGGCTGGCAAGGGTCCCTATATAACCAAATACTTTTGTTGATGTTTTGCTGCACCAAGTGGGGCTTCTCATGCAAGATTAACAATTCTGAACCTATTTCCTGGTAGGGTTGGTTGGGAGGAATTTTATTTTATGTGGTTCAATGTTTCAAATTTACCTGAATTATCTACCAACTCAGAGTGTTGGGTGGGAACGTTTTTGGCTGCTTCCTTCCATTTCTCCTTGGGGCGTCTTGCATCTTCAATTTTATAGTTTACCCTTGATACGCTTGCTTCTGGGGAGATGGGGGTTGTACCTTACAATTCTGTCTCTCCTATGCCATGCTGTTTACTTTAGCTTGAAAATATTATTGCGGTAACTCACTTGGCAGTGTCAAATTATTTCCCTTTACTAACACATGTAGACAAACATGTTGGTGCATACCTGTTCATGTGGATGCATATGTAAAACTATCTTGTCATTTAAAAATCTTTATGTTCATAGTCTCCCTCCTCTTTTCTCTGTAAAATATCAGGTGGGGCTTTGGATTTTTGGAGGAGTGTTGAATGTGGATGCCGTTACAGCTGCCATTCTGGGATTATCAGTTCTCCTTGTGACTGGTGTTATTACATGGAAGGAGTGCTTAGCTGAATCAGTTGCCTGGGACACCCTGACTTGGTTTGCTGCTCTCATTGCAATGGCTGGGTATCTCAACAAATATGGTCTTATCTCCTGGTTTAGCCAAACTGTGGTTAAGGTTTGTCTTCTTTTCTGCTTGGGCCTACCTAGTTGTTGATGCTTTTGATGTCACCACTTTTTAACATGTGTAGTTTGGCAGTTAAGATGAGCATGCAATTTTGTTGTTTGTTCTTATGATGAGGATATTTCATGATAAGTTGTGAAAGTATTTTTTCATTAACAACCATTTTGCTCTTTCTATAGTTTGTTGGCGGATTGGGTCTTTCATGGCAGCTATCTTTTGGCATTCTGGTTCTTCTCTATTTCTACTCTCACTACTTCTTTGCCAGTGGAGCTGCTCATATTGGTGCAATGTTTACAGCATTCTTGTCAGTTGCTAGTGCTCTTGGTACTCCACCATACTTTGGAGCAATGGTGCTTGCATTCCTCTCCAACCTCATGGGTGGCCTTACCCATTATGGCATTGGGTCAGCACCTGTTTTCTATGGTGCTAACTACGTTCCGCTTGCCCAGTGGTGGGGCTATGGATTCCTTATATCTGTGGTCAATATCATTATTTGGCTCGGAGTTGGTGGGGTTTGGTGGAAGTTTATTGGCTTGTGGTAAAAGGGTTGGCCATGAAAATTTGCCGACCTAACAGTTGGCATTGTTTCGGATGTTTGTTCACTCAGATGCAGTTTCACGTATTTGAAGCACACTGTTGATCTTCCTTTTTATTCTTTTACATGGAAATAATCTTTGGTCACTTGAGGGAGACCTTTGGGGTGAAAGATTGGTATACATAGGAGGTCTATTTTAGAGCAGAAATTAGAAAATGTACCTCAAATTTTGACGTAGCAATTGCAGTTGTCTTCAATTGATGATGATCATTTGATGTATGCTTGTTGTACCCTTATCTTGTGCCACATTTATTTTCTCAGTGGCATACAAAAAACATGGGCTAATCGCTTCAACATATTATTTTTAGTTGGAATTTGATGAACTGTGCATTATCTCCTTCAGAAAATCTGATTCAGGTTTAATTTCTCTGTATAACCCACTGTTTTGCAGTTTAATACTATATTATCATCTTGTTTAATACTCAAGCTGAAGGGGGTGGTAAAGCACTGAAAGCTTGGATTGGAAGTCAGTAAACAGATGATCTTGTCTGCAGATATGTTATTAGTGCACTCCAAGGAATTTATTAGTAAACGTCAAACACAACATGCATACTTCTAGCATGAAAGCTACATTTGATTCTAGTGTCATTGACCAACATTATTATAGTTACACCAGATGTTTCATTGGCTGAGCTAGATATAAAAGCTTATCCTTCTTGAGATTGCATAACCACATAACCTCGGTTGCATGAGCTGCGAACCATTATGTGCTGCTTTAGTAGTGCAGGAGGCACAGAACCCACTGGTAAAACGCTTGTCAACTGGAAAGCTTGTCCAATTTTCTCTCCTTTGAACTTATCCATAGCTTTCGTTACATGCAGGGGTCGTATTTGATGGCCTTAAAAATGGTTGAGCAAAGAGAATTAAGGCAGTAAAGAAAACAGAGAAATTAGGGATTTCAGGGAATGATTTTTCATTTTCCCTTCATCAATAGTTACATAACGAGTGCTATACATATATCGACTTTATCCTCATATTTTCTATAATAAATTATTACCAAATCACGTTTTTGAAATATTTTAAACCTTAAACCCAGTCAAATAAAAAAGTAAGTTTTAGTCCAATATGTCTATGATGTGCGCGCGGAGATGAAAAATACACTACCAAGTGTTTGGTAGTTTGCCAAGTGCTCGGTGGATGCAGATGCATTCGTATCTGCACATTTTTTAGGTTGCAAATGTCTTTTTTAGGTTGCATGCAAGTACATCTTTTTAGGCTGCAGATGACATGTTTTAGGTCGTAAGTATAAGTTTTAGGTTGCAGATACAGCTTTCAGATATAGGTTAGGTCGCAGATGCATTTGCCGAGCACTCGGGTGGACAGTTTAGGCTTCTACTTAATTTTTTTGGCCAGATGGGGTTTAGCTTAAGTTTCTTTCTCATTTTTTGCTTCTAATTAAAGCACTCATTATTCAATGGATAAGAATAAGGAATGATGACTCATTGTTGTGATTTGTTCTCTGTATTCTGAGTTGGCAAGGTTTGGATGCGTTTATAAGAGGTCTGGGTGCATATGTCAATTGACAAGGTCTGGCTGCATTTGTCTTTCCTGCATTTATCTTTATCCTCCCCCCTCAAGCTGATGTGAGGAGCTTGAGCAATCAAGTGGTGAATTTGAGACCATAATCAGGAGTGGCTTTTAAAAACCTTAGAATTCTTTTAACTCCTGCAAGATGAGAAGTTCTAGGAGAGTGCATATGTTGGAAAACCTGATTGTTACCGAAGGTGATGTCTGACCTTGTCCAATTAAGTATTGTAATGCACTCACAAAGGAACGATAGGTAGTAGAGTCTGTGAGCAAATCTTCAGTAGAGTTTTCCAACTTGGAGTTGCTTAAAAGAGAGGGATAAGGCTTAGCTTCTAATTAACATGGAGGTTTTGAGAAGAAGATCATGAGCATATTTAGTCTGACTTGGAAAAATTCCAAAAGAGTCATGATGCACTTCAAGTCCAAGAAAAAAGTGCAGATCCCCAAGTCTTTCATATCAAACTTAGAACCCAGTTTAGCAATAAGGTGTTGACATGCAATATGCTTTAGAGCCACCAGTGAGGATGATATCATCCACATACACTAGGAGAAAGAGATATGATGGTTGACTTTAATTAACAATGAAGTGTCTGCAGAAAATGTGAAAAACTCATAGAGATTAGACGTTTGTGTAGCTCCTTATACTAGGCTTGAGGTATAAGAAATTAGCTGAAGTGATACTCTATTGATATTGAAATGAGTGTTATATACACACATTGGTACAGGGTAGTAATGAATACATGACAGATTTACGGCAAGAATAAATCAAATACATTTAATGAAAAAGGTCAACTAAAGCTAAAATAGGAAAGGAGATCAGCCAAGCAATATTAGATGATCTCTGACTTTGTATGCTGCTGTGATGACGGCAGAATATCGGCAGATGAGGGGGAATCCTTATTACGCCCCCGCAAGATGGTGGTCCCATCGGAGACACCAATCTTGGTTCGAAGGAGATGAAAGCGGTGGCGTGACAATGGTTTTGTTAAAGCATCTGCTAGCTGATCAAGGGTGGAAACATGGGAGACCTATAGTTTACCACGAGCCACACGATCACAGACGAACTGAAAGTCAATATCAATATGCTTCATACGGGAATGAAGAACTGGATTTGCACAGTATAAGGTAGCACCAATGTTGTCACAAGAGATAAGAGGTGTCCTTGGTAAAGAGATGCCAAGTTCCCGAAGCATCATTTAAAATGAAAGAATCTGTGGTGGATATGGGAACACTAGCCGCTTTGGCTCCATCCATATGAGCTTTAGTCAAGAGATCCCGGATGTATTTGTGTTGGGATAAAAACAAGCCAGCACGAGTAGGCACAAGCTCAACACCAAGGAAGTAATGAAGGGCCCTGAGATCTTTGATGGAAAATCGCCTTGCAAGTTGAGCAATAAACTGTGAGATAATGGAAGGATTGTTGCCTGTGATAATAAGGTCATCCACATAGACCAAAAAATAAATTACAGCAGTATTATGGTGATAAACAAAGAGTGAAGCATCCAAAAGGGTATTGACAAAACCAGTCGAGAGCAGGAATGAACTGAGCTCTTTATACCAAGCACGTGGTGCTTGTTTGAGCTCATAAAGAGCCTTACGCAGCTTACACACATGAGCAGGGACGTTGGAATCGACAAACCCGGGAGGTTGAACCATGAACACATCCTCAGAAATAAACCCATGAAGAAATGCATTATTTACGTCCAGTTGACGGATTGGCCACCCATGTGCAAGTGCAATATGCAGAACAATCTGAATGGTAGTGGGTTTGACCACCGGACTAAAGGTGTCGGAGAAATCAATACCGGGTCTTTGGTGGAACCCTTTTGCCACCAAGCGGGCTTTGTACCGATCAATGCTGCCATCCGGGTTTCGTTTTGTGCGAAACACCCACTTACAACCGATAACGTTTTTACCAGGGGAAGGAGGAACAAGCTCCCAAGTGCCATTGCGAAGCAAGGCAGTGAACTCTTCTGACATGGCGGCACACCAATGAGGGTCATGAACAGCCTGAAAGACACATGTTGGTTCCAATGAAGATGGAAGAGGGTGTTTGGTTACTGTATTAAGGCACTTAGGTTTAAAGATCTGATTTTTGGAGCGAGTCACCATGGAATGGTCATTTTGAGTAGGAGATGGTAGTGGGTCAGAGGTGTGGAGTGGGACATGAGAAGCTGGATTGTGAGTTGCAGGCACTAGAAAATGAGCTACAGATCGGTTTGGGTTGCAGGTGTAAGTTTGCAGTGGTCATGGCTGGGGGCAGCAGGTTGGGGATCAGGTGGACCTGTATTGACCATTGAGGTGGGAGAAGGGATGAGTGGTTGGGCCATAGAAGAACCAGGCAGAGAGGCATGAGTTCCTTCCGAGCTCGAACTGGGAGCAGATGCAAACCGGTGTTGTGGGTGGCATGCTCTGGTGGTGCTAGTAGCATGACGAAGTGGCACCAAAGCAACAATGGAAAGGAGAGATGACCAAGTAGAGAGACTAGCAAAGGAAACACGATTTGTTGTAGGATCAAAGTTAGAAAATGGAAATTGAGATTCATCAAATATAACATGTCGAGATATAATAATATGTTTAGACGAAACATCAAGACACAAGTAAGCACTTTGAGTAAGGGAGTAGCCAAGAAAAACACAAGGGCGAGAACGTGGAAGCAATTTGTGGGAATTATATGGACGCAACCATGGGAAACAAAGGCAACCAAAGATTCAAAGTTTAGTATAGTTAGGAGGTTGGTCAAAGAGGGCAGTGTAGGGGCATATGTTATGAAGAGTGGGTGTAGGCATTCGGTTTATGAGGTAAACAGCGGTTTGGAAAGCATATGACCAGTAAGTTAAAGGTAAAGAGGCATGATGAAGCAATGTAAGACCAGTTTCAACCACATGGCGATGACGACGCTTAGCCATGCCATTGTGTTCTGGTATGTGGGGAGGTGTGGTGAGGTAAGTAATTCCATGAGTAGCAAGAAAGGAACGCAATTTGACAAACTCTCCTCCACCATCAGAATAAAATTGAACAATTTTTGTTTCAAAATATGTTTCAACAATGGCCTTGAATTTGATAAAAATAGAGAACACGTCTGATTTGAGTTTCATAGGATAGAACCAAATATATTTGGTATAGTGGTCTACAAAAATAACAAAATAGGAAAACCCATCAATGGACGATTAAGGAGCAGGACCCCACACATCACTATAAACTAGATCAAGAGGTCCACGACTAGTAAGGGAAGAACTATTGAACGGGAGCCGATGGCTCTTATTGCACTGACAGGAAACACAAACAGACTCTATGGGAGATTTTGGAGACATTGGAATTGAAGTAGTGCGAGAAATTTGAAGAAGCGATGGTTCGGGTGACCAAGATGTCGATGCCACATGGTCAGAGAAGCTACCACACCCACCATAGCAAGCGGTGATGGTTGCACGCCTGGATAGGAGTGGGGCCACTCATACACATCATCCTTATTCGGGCCTCGAAGAAGAACCGCCCCCATGCTCAGATCCTTGACATGAAAGGAATTAGGAAATAATTCAATAGATGTTTGGTTTTGTTTATTGAATTTAGCTATAGAAATAACATTTTGACGAATGGAAGGAGCACATAAAATATTAGATAAGGAAAATAGGTGTGGGGATGATGAGGGTAATGGAGTGGAACCAACATGAGTAATATTCAAATCTGTACCGTTACCAATAGTAATTTCATCAGGCCCGTCGTACACCGAGTAGGATGGAAGATTGTTCAGGTTAGAGGTGACATGATGTGAGGCACCAGAGTCCAAAAGGCAAGTGGGCGAAGGGCGATTGTTGGTCATGTTGGCAATCAGAGGAGAAGCAAGCTGCATGGTAGGGCACCTTTTGGCACTATGACCTTGTTGATCACATAGTTGACAATAACCTCGATACCCAGTACGAGGTGTGTTATTGGAGCAGCGGTCGTCTCGAGAGCCGGTGCGGTTGAAGTTACTGAGGGAGCCACGATGGCTTCCAGATGAGCGAGATGAGTCACCATGGAAGCGATTCTGAGATGACGAACTATTGGTGTTGTTGTTGCGGAAGTTGCGATTAGATGGGCGAGAAAATTGGGTATTGTTGATGGTGATTACTGAGGGATCCTTAGTATCCTCAACCCGGCGAAGAGCGGCTTCATGTTCAACTAACTTGTCATGAAGGTTCTCGAAGGAGATGGAGGTGTCACGACCACGAACAACAGCAGCAATTTCTTTGTATTCTGGACCAATTCCATTAAGGATGTGAAGGGCAAGATCATCATTAGATAGGGGAGCATCAATGATGGCCAACTCATCGGCAATTGTCTTGATGGTGTGTAGATACTCGGAGACAGATTTGGTCTCACGACGGATGAGGGTGAGACGTTCTTTTAATCCCATCACACGGGATCGGGCCTTGTTGGCATAGAGCTGAACTAGCTTGTGCCAAGCAGTTTTGGACGTTGTAGAGGTAGCAATCAGTGATATGACCTCAGCAGAGACTGATGTGAAGATGCCATAAAGCAACAGTTGATCTTGTCTTACCCAAAGAGAATAGGAGGACGTTGGATCAAGATTAGCGGGCTTAGGAGGGCAGGGATGAGTGCCATCAAGGTAGCCAATAAGATCATACTCAGTGAGGAGAGCGATCAGCTGAGCGTGCCATGAGGGATAATTGAGAGAGCTGAGTTTAACAGGTAGTTAAGCAGCGTTAATGGAGGTGGCTGAGACTTCAGGCGCCATGGGAGAGGAAAATATTTGCAGGATCAAATTTTTTTTTTTTTCTTGTTGGAGTTTTATGGCTCTGATACCATATAAGAAATTAGCAGAAGTGATACTCTATTGATATTGAAATGAGTGTTATATACACACATTAGTACAGGGTAGTAATGAATACATGACAGATTTACAGCAAGAATAAATCAAATACATTTAATGAAAAAGGTCAACTAAAGCTAAAATAGGAAAGGAGATCAGCCAAGCAATATTAGCTGATCTCTGACTTTGTATGCTACTGTGATGACGGCAAATATCGGCAGATGAGGGGGAATCCTTAGTATGAGGAGCCTGCTTTAATTGTAACGACCCGACCCAAATTTCACTGTAAGTTTAAATTTTTATTTAACTTTGGTTTTAAGAGGGTTTTAAGGAAGTTTAGTTTTGCGACCTTGGAAATTTTTTTTATTTATTTACTTTGAGAGTTTATTTAATGTTTTCACTGAAATTGATTTAACGTTATTTAAAATTTTAATTTAGATTTAAAATGTTTCATTTTAAGATTTGTAAGACCAAGTATTTTTCTAAGTTTTATTTTAAAAAAGTATTTTAAAGATTGGAGAATTCATTGTGATTATTTTGGGAATTTATTGAAAATAAAATGATTTGGATTTATTTTAAATTTTCGTTTTAAATTAGACTTGACCCCAACGTTGACTTTTAAAACTAGTGGGCGTTCGTTTTTGACTTTTGGCCCGTTGGATAGATCCCGATCCCACGAGTTCGTAGACATGAAGCACGCGTAGAACAGAGTTACGGTTTGGATTTTACAGACGAACAAAGTTTGGAGGGCATTTTAGACTTTTGCATTCTAGGGATTTCTAGAAAGATCCAAATTTTTATTTAAATTCCTATCTCTCTCTCTCCTCACGCAGACCCCCCCCGATTCTCTCTCTTTCCTCTCCTTTCTCTCTGGCCGATCGTCTCCTCCGGCGAGTGTCTCGCCGTCCGGCAGCCAATGGCGACGAGACACCCACCCATCACCTCGCCTTCTCCTTCTCCATCTTCCCCTAGCCTCTAATCACCCAATCGGACCACCACCACGACGTGAGGGCGCGAAATCCGAAGCCAGCCCCTGCAGATGACTTGGATTTTCCGGCCGAATTGCGAGGTCCGACCACTACAAATCGATTCCCCTCGACGTTCTGAGCTTCCCCGTACAATTCTTTCACTCCGATGACCTCCCAAAACGGTGGTGCGAAGCTAGAAGACCGCGGCTACTCCGGTGGCCGTTCCTGTGACTCCGGCGGCTTTTGGTCTCGAACCAGGTACTGAAATCGATCCTCTCTTCATTCTCTACAAGTTTGTATGATTGATTTGGTCTGATTGTGCCCGGAATTAAAAACCCAACTCAGCCACCCACGGCCACCGCGAGCTTCGTAGCGCGTGGTGACCGGCTCAGATTCCTTTCAATGTTTCCTGCCTCTTTTAAGTTTAATGAGCCTATTGGAGTTGGAATTAAGATTATAAAATTGTGTTTGGGTTGGAAATCAGGTTTGGGCAGCCATCGGAATTGACAGCAGTGTCGAATTCCGGCCATTCCGAGGCCACATGGCCGTTGAATAGGAATTGGGTGAGTTTAATCAGACTAGTCGTTAATCGTGGGTTGATTTGTGAGCTGGTAATGCAAATTCTCTACAGTTATTGAACCGATTTTGAATTTGTTATAAGTGATTATGATTTTCAAAGTTTACATTTCCGTTTGTTTGACTAATGTTCTTACTTTAAGTTTCATTAAATGATTTTTCATACGAGATTGACGAATAAATGTGGTTTTAAGAGTCGATAGAGATATACGATTTCAAACGTTATTTTTACAAGAATTTATTGAAAGGAAATTGATTTCAAAGTTTTGAGAAAGCCTTGAGTTGATAGCAAAATGTGTGATAATCTCATTGGGACTTTTCATTTTTAAGAAATTATTTTGCGTGGCATTGAGATATTAAAAATGGTTTTCAAACCACCTTTGCAGTACCCTCCAGGTTTCAGATTTAATAGGTCTTTGGGACCCATCACGATGCACATATAGGTTTTGGGCCGTGTGTCGGGATGCTTCACTCTTTGGGGGCCGCTCTCTGCGTGCACGTATGACCAGGATTGCCTGCACGTGCTGATTTATTCACACGTGTGTATGGCCAGGATATTGCCTGCACGTGTTGGATTTACTCCTTGCGTGTGTATGGCCAGGATTATTCAGGGTATATAGCATGGTGGAAAATGAAATTGGTATTTTCAGAGTTTGAGTATGGATTTTAAGTGAGAAATATTTTTCGAGTTTTATAATGATTTCGATTTTTACTATGATTTTGATAAATTAAATGATTGGCTTTTGAGAAAAGTGTTTTGAGTTATCTTTACTTTGACTCTCATTAGTTTTATAACTCTCTTAAAGTTTGGAAATGATTTTAAAACTGGGGGATTTCAAACAGTAACGAGAGGTTTTAGAGTTAACGTGGTTTTTGAAGGATTTTCTGGAACATAAATTTTACTTATGTTTCCCGTTAAACTGTCCACTCACTGAGTTGTCTCACGGTTTATTTGTTTTGTCATAAATTGTCCCCCAGGTAGTAGATTTGGTGGAGGTCGAGCCAAACACGTCGAGGCAGTTGCAATCATCTCCTTAGTTGGACCTTGTAGGCGCCATTTAATTTTTGTAAAAATTCCTTGTAATAGAATAGCAGCTCTGATAACCACCCTGCAAATTTTAAGTTGGATTTCTGTGAGATTGTTGGGTCTGAGACCCTATTTGGTTGTGATAGAGGTGGTCTGTATAGAAGTGCTTTTTAACAGGTTTGAAATTTCTGGGTTAGTCCATTTTCAGGGGAGGTTCTGCCGAATTTTCGATAGGATTTTCCTTGAATTTGGATTCCCGCAGGACCTCTCCGGGTTTCAGGGTGGAATCCGGGGGCGGTCCTGTCATTAATCCATAGAGAGATATCTGTAACTTGTAAACATAATCAAGTCTGTTAGGATCTTCAAATCCTGGAGGCTGAGTCATGAACACTTCTTCGGTCAGATGGCCATGAAGAAATGCATTTGACATATCAAGTTGAGGTATGCTCTAATCATACTGAGCAGCTAGGGCAAGAATGACATGACTTGAATAGTGGTTGGTTTTGCTACAGAACTATTGAACACATTGAAAGTGATTAGCAATTAAAGTAGAGAGAAGGATGCATGACAAGTAGGTAGAGCTTTTGGTTTGAAGATTTCACATTTGGATCTTATTTGCAAAGGATGAAGCTTAGTAGAAATTGGAGGACTTTTAATTAAAGGTGTGATCGGTGCAATTGAGGATGTATTTAACAGACCATATATGAGTCATGTAGTTAGGGCTGGGCACCGATACCGTATACCGAAAACCAATCTGATTGCATCCTGTTCCGTGCTGAAAAATGATACCGGCTAATATCTCATACCGAACTCGTACCATACCGATCATCAATGGGATGAGAGTGGTTTCCACATCTCAATCACATATCATCATGTACCGTACCGAAAATATTTAATTTAATGTTTTATTTTTTTATTAAGTGTGAACAAAAGTTATATGTATTCATTTGAACTTGATATAATAATTAATAAAATTAAATATATTTTATATATCATTTTTTTGGACTTTAAGATATTATTTTAGGTCTCTATTTAAATATTATCATTGCGAAAAAGTCTAAAAATATTACTAGTTTATAGTTTATATAGTTTATATTTTATATAATTTATACTTTATATATTATAAAAATATTACTAAAAGTCCAAAACTATAATTATAGTTTATATACTAAAATTATTATAGTTTAAAGTATAAGGTTGACTTTATGGTTTAAGTTCTTAGGGTATAAGGTTATGGTGTAGAATACTGATTATAGTTTATGGGTATAAGGTTATATATGGTGAGTAATACCAACTCAATAATGGTATATAGTTTATAATACTATAATTTATATATGTAATATATATAAGTATATAACATATAACATATACTATAGTTATCAACACCAATAAAAAAAAATCAATTATATATAACCCTACACACTAACCTCTATTAAACACCCTATACACTATACACTATACCCTAAACTCTATTACTTTATTCA
>QANW01001054.1:237442-380649 GCA_003254865.1 Dryas drummondii | reverse complement strand
TATTTATTAATTACTCTATAATATTATATATACCCAATCCTAATGTTTTTTTTTTTTTATTTGGTCAAACTCCAATCCTAATGTTATTTATTTATTTATTTTGGCCAATTGAAACCCCAAACCCCAATACTAGTATTGGGTATATAGTATACTAGTATATGATATAGAGTTTAGACTTTAGAGTATATTAATATACGATATATGATATACTATATGGTATAGGGTATATAGTATACTAGTATATATACTCTAGTATACTCTAAAGTCTAGCATATAGGGTATAGAGTATACTAGAATATAAAGTATAGAGTATACTAGTATAGACTATAGAGTTTAAAGTATAGAAAGGTATAAACATGTATAGAAATGTAAAAAAATGTATTGAAATGTATTATATAAATTATATAAAATGTAAATTATATGTATTATATGTTAATATGTTTTATAAACCCTAAACCCCAAACCCCAAATGAAACCCCAAAAATACCCTAATGTCTAAAACTCTAAATGATATATAAATTGCTCGATATACCATTTAGGAAAATAGTATTTGTCAATTGCTCGAGAAATACTTATTATACATGATTTCGCTATATCTTCTAATCAATTTAGAACAATTAACTAATTGGAAAGAGTTTTTATATCAAATGATATAAGGAAAGGGGAGAACAAGAAATATTGGTGAAAAACACTTCTAATGGAGCATTTAATTGTTGTTAGGTGAAAATTAACAATTTAAAGAGTGTTAGGTGTAAATTAAATGATTTGGTCTTATTGGATTATAATAAGTATATTTCCTTGTAAAGTAATAAACACTGCAGTTGGTGGTGTGGTGAGTTTGTGCTCCTTGTGGCTTCTTCTTGGTCCCAGGTTTGAGTCTCCTTTCAAGTGTTATTGTAAATGTTTTGCTAATAGAAAATTTTGCAATTGTTCCCGATCCCATCCCATCTTATCCCGATCTTGATGAGATGGGATGACACGTGACCATTTTTGAAAATGGTCATCCCATCCCAATCTCAATCCCAACCAACAACTCCAGGATGGGACATGATGGACCTCATCCCGTCCCATCCCATCTCATCCCGTGCCCACCCCTACATGTAGTGATATAGTGGATGGTGAGTAGTGTGATGGAGAGACTAGATCATGTTGATCCATTATTGCAGGGGAAGGTGAAGTAGATGAAGTAGAATTTGAAGCTGCAACATAGCTAGCTTGATGAATGAGACAGGGGCAGGGGAAGGAAAACTGTAGTACTTAGTGCCATCCATATATGATATTGGCAAGGGATAAGGGTGGTGTGGAATGAAAGAGAAAAGTGTGTTCATCAAATACCATATACGTACCTAGACATATTTACTCTCCTTGTGCAAGTATCTAGCACCTATAACCCTTATGTTGAGTGATGTACCCTATGAAGACACATTGAAAACTTCTAAAAGTTAGCTTCTGAGATGAATAGGAATGCAACCAAGGGTAGCAAGCACACCCTTATGCTTTGAGAAAATAATAATCTGGCTTGCTGTGAAATAGTTTTTGGAATGGTGAAATGCCATGTAAAGTGGTTGAAGGTAATCTATTGATGAGATAAATAGAATTTTAAAAGACTACTTCAACCCAAAAATTTAAGGGCGAGTGTGATTGAGCAAATAAGGTTCTGCTAAGTTTAGTGACATGGCGAAGCTTCCTTTTAGCCAAGCCATTTTTTTCTGGTGTGTGAGGGCAGCAAAACTAATGTGCAATGCCATGATTAGCAAGAAAGCTCCTAAATGCGTTGTTGGTGTACTTATCACCATTGTCACATTGTAGTGTTTTAATTTTGAAGTCAAAATGGTTTTTGACAAGGAGTTTAAAGTTGTTGGTACTAGGCCCAAAAGGATTGTCACGTGTCACTCCCAAAAGGATTTCGTGGACCCTACACGTGGAACCCATTTGAAGATGAACCTTGGCAAACCCTAGCCACAAACCCCAGTACAAAAGAGAACTTTTCAAAAGATTCAAAGATCATCAACAACCCCCCCCCCCCCCCCAAAAAAAAAAAAAACTCGAATCCCAAAATACCTTGCCAGAATATTTAGAGTGTTGTCTTCTCCATTGATTTCCTTAAAGCTTTTAGGTAGTTGTCAATCTATTATCACCATCTTTGTTGCTTTATGTTTAGTATTCAAGCTATTTATTTCCTTGTGTAGTGCTCCTGTTTTGACTGAAAGAGTAAAAAGTGTTCCTGTCATTTGTCATTTAATGGCTTTTACCATATTTCATGTTTTCGATCATTTTATGTAAGTTTTCGACCATGAGTAGTGTGAAAGGAGTTTACTCTTTACTTTGAATGTAGGTATGAATGCACATTTATTTATGAGTACGTTTGACTAGTCTCTTACCTTACTTAACTATTAGGATTTTAGTGGCATTTAAAAGGTTAATTCTTTTTGCATTTAGGTTATTACCCAGTGAGTAAAAGGCATTTGTTAACCAAACTTGCTCTCTGCCAATTCTTATTTTGGTTATTGCTTTTATTTTCAAAAGCCTACTTACTCGAAAATGGTATGATTGGGCTAAGGATATGGTCAAATTCATGGTAAGAACTACCATTGGTGACCAATCTCACCCACATCGTATCCTTTTTCCTAATTACTCATTTCAAGGTTATTCGCTTTTATTTGGGTCAATCTGGGTTAACCTCCATATCACCTTACCTAAATTCACCCTGTGCAAACCCATACAAATTAAGTGAAGCCCTAGCGCTAGACTAGGCAAGAAAAAAGCCACGGCCGAGAGTCTTTACTGAATCTCGACCCACAATCACTTGTCCCCAACCTCGGCCCATTTATCCCGGCCGAGGTTTTCCCTATTTTCATTCCGTCCTCCAGGGACGGTGGCATGCCCGCACCTCTTTGCCTACATGGCATTAAAGGTCCCATTTTTTAGCCGAAACAAAAGTGTTGAAAGACTGCAAGTGCATTAAATTTTCTTTTTAAAGGATATAGCCATGAAAATTTAGACCAATCATCAACAAAAATTATGTGATATATGAAGCCACTAACAGATACAATAGGAGACAGACCCTAAAGGTCATAGTGAATTAGTTCTAAAGGTGCATACGCATTACATTAGGTTTCTTGAATGGTAACTTTGATCTTTTCCTGACAAGAGGAACAGTACCTAAAAGGTACATTTTTTTTACTCACATAAACCTAAACTATACCTAGAAATCATTATATCTCTAAGACAACGAGGCTCTCAATGACATTTGCTTTCGAACATTAAAGCTCACAGGGTCCAAGTTGTGATTTCCTGCCCTATTAAATGTGGTTTGCCAAGTTTATCTTAGAAAAAAGATTTATTTTATACTCCCTTTTGGTCTAGCATTGTTTCCTACTTTAGGTCTTGTATTTACCATGCTCACATTTGTTTAAAATGGTATGAAAATGTTGACTTATTTTGAAAATTAAAGATTTATATAAAAATGCATGTTTAGAAAAGTTGAATGATTTTTTTTTTTGGGCAAATTAACAAAGGCAACAAAGCAGTTTATTTTCTTAAAGAAATGAAGGGGCCAGGGTGTGGTTCTCACTGTTTGTTAGTGACAATCTGCAATGTTATTGTTTGACATTGAAAACCTGTTAGTGCAATTTTCATGTTTGTTTAGGGTTTGAAATTTGATTTGTTTTTTTATTTTTTCATACTGAATTCTTAAATACGTAAGGATTGTTGTCAAGTTTTGACTTTGAATTACAAATTAATGTAAATCGGGTACGATTGTCATTAGTTGTTAGGGACAATTTTCTATTGTTGCTATTTGATAGTGACAAATTTTCTATTGTTGGGGGGGGGGTTTCAATCCCCTAAACCTCGGAAGGCAGTGATATAGATGAGCTAGTTGAATGTCTTCCTGGGAGGCTAGTCTAGCTGTATCTAAACAAAATGGATACTCTCATTACTGTACAGGGTGAGTATTTAACAATACAAGTGGTTGATGACCTTCATGTGATCGGGTTGATAAGTATGTTATGAACTTTGACACGTGTTCGTATGATGAATCATCTGGGCATAACGACAAGTCACACAAGGCTTAACAACATGTCGTTTGGGCCTAGGCCCAAAAGCTAAGCCCCTCCTAGGTATCGACTTCCTAGGCCCAAAGGCTAAGCCCTTTCCGGGCTCCAAACCCCTGACCTCCTAGGCTCCGGTCCCCTAGGCTCCGACCTCCTAGGCCTTGACCTCCTAGGCTCCGGCCTCCCAAGCTCAAGCCTCCTGAGGGGAAACTATTTATGCTAAAACCTTATATGTATTAAATATTTTCAGTTATTACTTTCAAATCTAACTAGAGATCACCTGAGGGGAAACTATGAATTTATGTGATGCTTATCCCCTAGTGTACTCAGATAATCTAGTAGTTGACGATCTGGACTGAGATCGGGAGGGCGCGGCTGTAACACACTCGATTTTTTGCAATCCTATCGTGTTTAGGCACGTGTTTTCAAATTTCTTTTATACTTAGAAACTTCAGATTTCTAAAGGAAATGAAGTTTCCTTTGTTTTTGAGTAACTAACTTGTACCGATAAAGGTTTAGAGTTGAGCTCTAGTACCTTTGAGTGTGATTTTGGTGATATCAAGTTGAAATTAATTTTTGAGAATTAAATTCATTGGATTTGGATTTTTCATAATTTTTTTTAGATCAATTTATTGTTTTGAGGTTACAGAAAATTATGATTAATTACTACGAGTTCATAAGATTTTTCGAAGAATTATTTGGAGTCTCGAGTTATTTTTGATGAATTAATAAAGTTTGAAGAAATTAGAAAAATAGGAGAATAAAATAAATTCAAAAATAAAGCTAACTGGGCCGACAGTGTGAAGCGTGTTGCGCTACCATTCACCAGGACACGCTGACTGGCCAAGCTCACGCAAGCTCTGTGGAACGCGCAACATCGGATCCTCAACCAATGTTTTAATCTTGGCTGTCCAGGATCATTAATTCAAGTTTATCCGGGCCGTTCATTTCCTTAAGATCGGTCACTGTTCACGCCGGATCAAGTTGACCGCGTGTAGGGGTGGGATTTTGATCCAAAATACCAAAAAACCGACAGGACCGACCGACATCAGTTGGCTCGGTGGTGTGGCGTCGGTGAAAATTCGATATTCGATCGGTATGTCCACCGAGATCGACACATGTCGGATCGAAAGCGGTGTGGAATCCTAGGATTAGTTCTCCGACCGACCGATCGATATATATCTCATCCCTCTCTCTCAATTCTCAATCTCTCAACTCTAAACTCTCAACCTATTAATCTTTCAGTCTAACTCTCTCTGTCTCTTTGGATTCTCAGTTCTCACTCAGTAAATCTCTCAATCTCTCTGCCACCTATGAACTCCACCACCTACAATCTGCTGATCACCACCACCACCCGAGACCCCAAAGCCCAATGGCCATAGTCCTCTTCCTTCGATCTACACCTCAAAGCACTAAATCACTAATTAGAGCACCATCTCAGTCTGGGTAAGTACTCATATTGCACATTGGAGCTGAGATCACTTCGAAAATGGCCCAATATAGTACAGTCGGAAAATCTCTTAGTTACTGCCACCACTGAGAAAGTTGGTGCTATCGACCGTCGATGACCAACACTCATCGGAGCGGTGTCGGCATCCAAAATGGCCTTCCGATCAATGTTGGCGCTGTGAGTCTCGAAAATTTTCAAATTTATTTTGAAATTTTTCCTTATTTTCTAAAATTTTTATAGAATTTATTTGTCATAAAATCTAATTTTTCCACCTTGAGCTTTAATTGTTTGCCCAACTTTGACTAAGGTTTTGACCCAAGTTAGACTTTTAAAAGGTAATACTTTTACTCACAAACCCAACGGTGCAAGTCTCGTATTATTCTGAGTCTGGAAGATTGTTTTATGAATTTCCCAATTTTTTTTTTCTTTAAAGCATTTTATCTTAGTTTGTGGAGCTTGAAACTTCTGAAATTTTTCTAAGGGAAAATTGATAATTTGACCTCATAGTTAATTAGTACTAGTCGATACGAGTCTCTAGTATTTTTCGAGATATTTTTCTGAGTCCCGAGCTATTTTTAATTAATTTTTTAAGTTGAGAAAAATAGAAAAAATAAAATAAAATAGAAAATCACCAGATCGCGAACGTCCATCACTGCATGGCAGCAAGATCTGATGGCTGCATGTGCAACCAAGTGTCAGGGCATGTGCCACATGTCACTTCCTCATTGGTCCACGTTGTGACGGTTGACTTGAGTCAACCGGTCAACTCGGCTGAGTCAACTGAATTGACTCACTCTCTCTACTCTATAAATAGTGCCGCACCCCCAGCTGATTTTCACAATTCAACCGCACGCTTCCCAAGAGAGAGCTTTTCTCTCCTTTATCTTCTTTTCTCTCTTCTTCAATCTTGTTTTGAGTTTATCTTGAGTTCTGGAGCTCTGATCGACGATCCGATTTCGCCTACGTGATCGTGGCGACGAGCTCTTTGATTCTAGTAGTGTGAAGGCTAGGATTTGATGAATTTTTTAAAAAATAATTTCTAAACTCCATAGGTAATTTCTTAATCCATATCGAACTTTTGCTAAAATTTTGTTAAATTAATCTCTTGTTAATTAGCCACTTTTAATCTTATTACTTAGCAAGTCTAGTAATACCGAGACTCTGCCCGTGGGAATTCTTCAACAAGTATACCCTTAACCCAGCTTATTTAATATGCTGTTATTTAAGTTGTGGTTTTATACGGAACGCCGTTTAACTGTTGTTATCAAATGAACTTAATAAATATTGAGGTCATATCAGTAGTAACTAAATAACGTGATGACTAAGGTCAATCCATGAGGATACAAGCGTTGGATACTGAGCCAGAGCTCCTTCAGTTTTCCCATGCACTGACCTGGTCACGTTGTAGGTTCATATCTAATCAACCTGCTCGACAATAAATTAAAATAATTAGAGAAACCACACGGTCTGACATGACTGTTTGCCTCGGGGTGCAAGGTCATGACGGATTAAGAATTCAGAGAAGTCTAGCAGTTACGCTAGTGCCAAGCCTCTGAATTATACCTGGTCTTAACAGACAAGGTCATCGATTTACGTGAATACCGTTTTTAACATCAGTTGTTGTTAAACTAGGAACTCCAGTTGCTTAAAAGAGATCGTTGCGACGTGGCAAATTATGATTTGTACTCGAGAACAGGCAAAAGCTCTGGACGCTAGGTATTAGGGGGACAACACACTCTGACTAGTGGATTTCCTGTATATACTTTATAATAAATACTGTGATAAAGATGCATGTTTTTTATTGGCATATCTGCTTGGTTTTATGATGATGGGAATGATGACTGTTATGCATATTCTAGTGAAATTGTTATTGTGTTTGACTTGAGAGTGAAAGGTCCCTTACGGTAGACCCTGGGTTTCGATCCCCAAAACCTCATGAGGGATTGTACAGACGGACTGGTCGATTGTCCTTCTTGGGAGGCCAGTCTAGGCAGTATAACCATGAAATGGCCACTTTCGCTACCCTGTCCCGATCAAATGACTGCAGGACTTTGTTATGTTTTTGTGAGAAGGTTGTTAGCCCTAACGGCTGGTCAACAAATATGATTCTGAACTTGAGCCCGAAAAACTGTATTTCGAAAACTGTATAAGCATGTTACTAGTTTTACGAAGCTTGACAACTAGTTTGTGTTGTGCATTTGATTTTAAATTATCTCAAACTATTTTTCAAACCAAGCAGGGAGTTCCCTGAGGAGGAGCAATGAACGTATGTGATGCTCACCCCTACATTGTTGCTTTTCTCCCTCTTAGGTGCTGCGCGTGTGGACTTCGACGGCCTCAATTAAGGAGGTGGTGGTGCGGTTTCAAGCTTGTCAACTTCTGTGTTCCTGTTTAGTCAGTATATTTCCTTGGGCAGGTCTTTGGTGACCTTTTACTATCTTTATATACCCTTGGTCATATCCTGTATATACATTGAGTCCTTAGGTTGTCTACTTTTAAATTATCGAGTCTATATAAACAGTTTCTTTGAAGTTACTCTAAACAATAGTAGCTCCAAGGGTTGGTTTAATTATGAATTAATTATTTCCATATTTTTCCGCTGCAAACTCAAGCACTCTGATCCAACCCATTTTACTAAACCAAAAGGCTTAACCTATTTTGTGAATATTTGGGATTATAACACCGGGAGATTGGTTGTTGTAGTCTCAGGTATTCTCAAGATAGGTGCTTCTGTTACGTACCCAGGTTTTGGGGCGTGACAGGCTCGGTAGTCGGTTGAGTCCCTTCCAATCGATAACTGAACTGATTCCACCCATACTCGCATGTCCTCTGTTGGGCCGACCTGTGGGTATTTTGTGAGTGTAAACAGGTTTTTTTTTACCCAGTTATATTTTCAGCCTTCTTTTGAGCATTTCTAGTGCAATTTGTCCCACATTGGAGATTTACAACTTCTTCCAACCCTCTAGTGCCTATAAATAGAAACTATTGTCCCTCATTTTCACTTGCACCATCAAGTGAAGTTAGAGTTACTCACTCCTTGGTTATTTGGGAGTTTCTCTAAGAATAGACATACCAAAAGGGAATAAACTTCTTATAGTTTAAAAGTTTTGGGACTGCAAGGAGGAGTCCTTAGGAGTGGAGTCTAGCTTTGAAGGTCTACAACCGAGTAAGTATTTTATTATTTCTGCTTTATTTATTTATTTTTAGGCATTAATTTTAGGATGCATGCTTAGATTAATTAAATAGGATTTATTTATTAATTAAGCATGTCTAGCCTTATATTTAGAGACTTATTTGTTTATTTAAAGTAATTAGCATGCTAGAATTAGCAAGTTTCAATTGTAGAGATTAAATGGGATTAATCTAATTTAATTTAAGGATTTGCTTTGAGCTAAAGCAACTATTCAATTAGTTTAACTTTAAGATAAAAGTTGAAACTTGTGAACCCTTAAGTAAACTCTAAAGAGAAGAGTTTAGTCTACTTAGGACTAGAAACAAGTGACGTGTGACTAAAGGAAAAGTCATATCATCTTCTCTTATTGTTAATCGTTCATAACTTAGAATTTGTTTTCTTTTGTCGACTCTGTTTCTATCGGATTACCCAGTTGTCGAGTTATTAAGAGGTTAAGGTTGCCGTATTGTCTAGTTATGAAGGATTTGTCAAGATAGGACCGTGCGCGAAAGTGAAAGGCTTGTGGAAGAGAATACGGAAGAGCATTAGATTCCAAGTTTGAGGATTTATCCTACATTCTTAACTATGGACTTTGTGTGTGTATGTGTAGTTTTTAAACTGCTATAACATGCTATTATACTTAGTTTTTGGTCTGAGAGTAAGGGTAGCCTTGTCGGTGACTTTGGGTTCAAATCCCTAAACCTTCTAGAAGAATTAATCACTTATGTTATGGGGTGCTTAGCGAAGTTATCTCGTGTAATGTGTGCTTTTGCGAAACCAGGGCTCCTAACTGATCCAATGGCAGTTGATATGGTTTCTCAATTGCGAGTTTCTATCTCTGTTTAGCAGGACACTCTCGCTATGGTAGTTGTTTTTCACTGCTGACATCATAGTTGTACCTAATGTGTATCGACCATCTGATTTACTATTATTTATGGTTTTTATGCATGTTTACCATACACTGCTGCAATTGAGGTATTAAATCGATTTTGTGGAAATGTTTTGGGATTTTAGAAATCAATCTTTTACAGGGAAATGTTTTTAAAGGTTTTTATAACTTAGCAAGGTCCCCTGAGGGAAACTATGATCTTATAAGATGCTTACCCCCTACTTTCTTTGTTTTGTTTTGTTTTGTTTTATTTTGTTTCTTTTCTATTGCTCATGCAGATTTGCCTATTAGAGATCTTGACTGAAAGGGGTGCACAGTTTGGATTCTCTTGTTGGGTGTCTCAAGGTTTCTATTATCATGTCTTTTGTTATCACAGTGATTCTTACTTTCCCATGTGCGTTTTATATTGGGAACCCTTTTTGAAACAATGTTATTTTGTTTTGTAACTTATATGGGTTTTGCTTATGCTTTAGTAATTACCTTTCTGGGGTGTTGATTTAACTATTTCACCCTTGTGGGTTGGTTATCTTATACCTATTATTGATTTTGATCTTATTATTTACTTAAAGATCCTATTGTGTAATGAGTACTTTGATCTAACCCGATCCATTTAAATACAAAAAGCTCAACCCTTCATGGGCGTCTTGGGGGATTAACGCCGGTGGTTTGATATTAATCTCTCGGGGTACTCAGGGAAAGTGCCTCTGTCACATACCTGGAGTTCGGAGTGTGACAACGGCAGTTGCATCATGTCAGTTCCAGCATTTGGCTATCTCGTTTAGATCATTTCTTTGAACCAGTGGTGATGTTTCTCTTCTCTCTTCATAGGTGGTCCAGTCTAACAACTTCTTATGTTTCCAATTTGTTGCACTGCTTTATTAATGGTTGAATAACTCTGGGCATGAGTTGGTTATCGTGGTATGCTATGGATATTATTTACCATGTTTTTGGGTTATATGTATTGAATTAATAACCCTCACAGGTTGGTCTATTTATTATATATATATTTGAGGTATTTTTCAAAATTTTGTCCATTGCAAATTTACACTTTGATCCAACTCGGTAAATAAAAAATGACATAACTCATTTTAAGGAATTTGAGAACATAATGCTCAAGGGATAATTATTATACTCTTGGGATCCTTGAGATATGGCGATGTGATGTGGCTAGTCTCGTGGCGTCACAAACACCATGTGGCAGTGTGTTAATCCATTTAAATTATAATATGTATGCAATCATTAATATCTAAAACCCTAAATCCTAAAACTACGTACCCTTAAAGTTGTGCACGAGTTATAAATTGGGCGGCACATGGAGAGGGTACAACAATGGACTTCAATGGTTTGACAAAGGTTCAGTGGGTGGTCGGCTCCATGTAGGCTATGTAGCAATGATATGTAGTAACATGTTCAAAGGGGAATAAATAATTAAAATTTGCAACTTTGTCATTTTCAAAGCATAAAATACAAATGGGAGTAGTCTATTGTTGGAAAGGTATTAAATTTCGTTTTTTTTTTTATTCCGAAATCGAAACAAATATTTAATAATTTTTCGTGAAGATTTCGCTGAAATTTTCAAAATTTTCTTATTTTCTATTTTCTTCAACTTCATAAATTCACCAAAAATAGCTCGAGACTCCAAATAATTCAACGAAAAATTCTACGGACTCGTATTGATGTTTACTAATTTTTTATGACCTCAAAATAGTCAAATTGCTTTCAAAAAAATTATGAAAAATCTTACTCTCATAATTTAATTATGAAAATAATAATAATTACCAAATTCTTGAATTTTCATTTTCTAAAATTCATGTCCACACAACTAAGCTCTAAAACCACAACCAAAGGTTTAAGTTAGTTAAAATAAACTTAAGGAAATTTCTAATTCCTTTAAACAAACCTTAAGACAAGTTATAAAAAATTTAAGTGACAAAATTACCATAAGTCAAAATTTGGGTTGCTATACTCAATGAAGAAAAAACTTGGTTGGGTGAGAGGCACGGGAAAAAAGAAAGGAAAAAAAATAATAAAAAAAGACTGAAGAGAGAGGTACGAGGAAAAAAAATAAGGAAAGGACAAAAAAAAGAGAAAAAAGGAGGGGGGTTTGGGGCCTTTGGGCAATTAGAAAGAAAAAAAAAACGTTTGAGATTTTGTTAATTATTTTAAACCTTAAACTCTAATATATTTCTATATAAAAAAAAATTAAAAATATCCTAAAGGGCCTAAAACCTAATATCCTAAAAAATATAGAGTATATAGGGTTTAATGTATAGATTATAAAGTATAAAGAGTATTAGGATTTAGATTTTAGTGTATAATTAAATTATACAATATAAAGAATATACTAATTTTATTTATTTACTATACTAATTTTATTTAACAGTATTTGCTCTAGCGCATTATATTCACCTTATATCACATAAAACTTACTATATAATTTGGTTTCTTCAATGTTTTTAATTAATTTAGTAGATAATATATTAAATAAATATATGGTAAAGTTTCATTAAAAATTTATGTATTTTGTTAATAATTTTTGTCGAAATTTTCTCAAAATCTGAAATTTAATTCCTTGATTCTTGGTTTGAATGTGTGGTTCCACTGTGGCGTAGTCTATTGAGTATTTATAAACAAATTCAAAACTCTTTAACCAAACCTAAAAGTAAGGGTTTAAATTTCGAAGTTTTCGGCAAAATTTCGCCGAAAATTTCATTTTTTAGGGGTTCCGAAATTTTAACACCTATTCGACTAAATTTCGGCGAAATTTCGAATGCCATTTTTTTTAAATTTGAGCGAAATTTCGCTCAAAATACCTAGATTTCACATTTTCACCCGAGATCCAAAACAGTGGCAAAACCTCAAAATCAGAAAATCTCAATTCTCAAATACTGAAATACCCAGCCTAACCCTCGCAGCCTCGCTCAAATACGGTACCCAGCCTAACCCTAAGTCCCTCACTGCCTCACATTACAAATCACAATCTCACCTCGGCGGCTCGGTGCACACCTTCGATCCGATCTGCAGCCAGCGTAGTGCCTCTCTCCTCCTTCTCGGCTCTCTCTCTTCTCTCTCTCTTTCTCGCCTCTCTCCTCCGTCTTCTCGGCTTGCAGCGCCGGTCTTGGACGTCTCTGTCTTCTCGGCTTGCAGCGGCGTTCTTGAAGCTTCTGGCCACCTCGAAGCTTCTCGGACGTCTCTGTCATGTCGGCTTTGACATCTTTGTGTTTGTGCGAAGTCCAGTCTGTGAGTATTTTGGGTTTGTGCGAAGTCAAGTCTGTGAGTGTTTGTGGCTTTGTGCGAACTGCGAAGTCAAGTCTGGTTAATGGCTTTGACATTAACCAGTCAAAATGTCTTGATCTATACTTATGGGTGAAGTGTCTTATTTAATATTTGATTTGATTTATTGTTGCTCTAATATCACCGTCCCGTGGCCCCAAGGGAAAAATTTATTTCCATTTTATTTAAAATCTTTGTACTTATCTAGTTATGATTAAAATCGTTGATACTACTTGGCCAAAAAAAATCGTTGATACTACCATCTAGTTCATCATTATTTTTAATATATTTCCTTTTCCTTTCAATTTTCGGGTTTTTATTGTTTGTCTTGAGTCCTATATCTGAGATTCTGAGTATATCTAAATTGATCTATGAGTATATCTGAGTATATCTATATAAGTATATCATTTACACATTTACACATTTACCCACTTTTAAATATTATCTAACATCAATTGATTAATATCATATTTTGGGTTTATATGTACATTATGTCATTATGTCATTATATTGATCTTGGGTTAATTTATATAAGATAAATTATATTGATTTTGGGTTGATTTATATAGATTTGGAATTAATTGTATAATTTTGGGTTGATTTTGATTTGTATAATTATATGATTTTGGGTTAATTTTGAATCTTTAATCGTATAATTTTGGAATTGATTGTATAATTTTAGGTTGATTTTGATTTGTATGATTTGTGTAATTTGTATGATATATAAATATTGATATGGAAGTTGAAAGTGGTGATTTGATATGATATGGAATTGGAATTGGTATGATTTGTTAATAATTAATATGGAATTTGTATGATTTGTTAATAGCATCTAATATGTATCATGTATGAAATTTACCGAATTGGTAATTTAAAATTAGTGAAACTAATATGGAGTTAGTAATAAATTAATAATTAATATGAAATTAGTAATATGGAAATGAAATTGGTGATATGATATGAAATTACAAAATATGGAAATATGGAATTGCCAATTGGTAATATGAATATGATATGAAATTACTAATTAGTAATAAGTTAATAACTAATATGATATTAATTTCTTGGTGATATACTGATATGATATTAATATGAATTTAATTGTTATTGTTATTGTGTTATTGTGTATCTCTTTTTGTTATTAGGAATTTAGGATTCAATGGCCAGTGAAAGGAGATCACGTGATCCAGCTTGGGATCATGCTGATCCATTACCGAGTAGCAGACAAGGTTCAATATGCAAATATTGTGGCCTTGTAATGAAGGGTGCTGGAGTGACACGATTAAAATACCACCTTAGTGGTTTGGATCCTGGACACAATGTGCAACAATGCAATAGTGTCCCACCAAAAGTGAGACAATTCATCATTGCAGGGATGCAACACAAACAACACCAAAAAAGCAAAAAAATACAAAAGATGGAAGAGCTCATAGAAGAGCTTCGAGGACAAAGTCAGATTGAGCTGAGTGATGATGAAGATGATGATGATGAAGATCATAATGATGATATGGGGCCTCAAGAGCGAAGAGAATTTCGAGCTGTACTTCGAGCCTCTAGAGCAGCAGAATGGGAGAGAAAACACTCACATAAAGTCCCAAATAGGGGACAAGGTTCTGGGTCTAGTAGTGGTGCACAGATGCAAATATCATCAAGCATGAGGGAATCACAAGATTCACGACCAACACCTCCAGTGGCACCAAGCTTGTACAAGGCAGCTCAAGCACGCCAAAAGAGTGTTAAAAATCTCTTTTCCGGAGGGTCAATCAAAGATGGGATGCAACGCTTGATCAGCAAGTTCTTCATATATGAAAATGTTCCTCCTTCAAAAGCAGCATCTCATCATTTCAAAAATTTGGTGATAGGATGTCAACAGGCAGGAGTAGGAGTGGAACCTCCAACACCCTATCAGATACGCACCGGATTTTTGGACCAGGAGTTTCAAGAAATGCAAGAGCATGTTAACAAATTGAAGACTGATTGGGCAACTTATGGTTGCACAATCATGTGCGATGGTTGGACAGGTCCAACCAAACTGTCTATCATTAACTTCATGGCCTACTCAAGAGGGAAGTCGGTATTCCTTAAGTCCGTTGATTCTTCAGATTGCATAAAGGATCATAAATATATTTATGGGCTACTGAAGGATGTAATCACGGAGGTTGGAGAGGAGAATGTTGTTCAAGTTGTGACCGACAATGGTTCCGCATTTGTCAAAGCAGGTAAGAAGTTAATGAACAAATACAATGTGTACTGGACGTCGTGTGCAGCACATTGCATTGATTTAATGTTTGAAGAGATGGGGAAGAAAGAGCAGGTTGCTAATGTGATTAAAAAAGCCAGAATGATCACGAATTATATTTACAACCATAACTGGTTGTTGGCAAAGATGCGAGAGATCACGAAGGGAGATATTGTTCGTCCTGGTGCCACCCGATTTGCTACAAACTATATTGCATTGGATAGTTTGTATGGTAAGATGATGGGGCTGAAGCAATTGTTCACCAGTGATGATTGAGGTCGTAGAAATTTCCGGCGTTTAGATGCAGGCATCACAGTTGAAAATATAGTTCTTGATCACTCTTTTTGGCAACAGGTGCATAAGGTGTGCGGTCTGTTTGAACCTCTCTACGTAGTTTTACGTATTGTTGACACAGAAGTATATCCTACAATGGGATGAATTTATGAGTTGATGCGTGTCGTGAAGGAAGAGCTAGAAAAAAAACAGGGTGCACGGTGGGTAATAAAAATCATCAACGATCAATGGTTTAAAACGTTACAACACGATTTGCACGCAGCAGGTAACCCAATAATTTATTTGTTATTTTGGTTCCGCATTTTTTTTAATTGATTTAGCTTTCAATTAATGAACTAAATTACTAATTATATATTTCTATATTTACTTGATATATGATTGCAGCCTATTATTTGAATCCTCGCTATCAATATAGACCTGGCGTTGGAGATGATGGTGAACTTATTCGGGCTGTGCACAACGTATTCTCCAGATTGGATCCCTATTCACCAGAAATTGGCCAATTTGGAAATGAGGTAAAAATAATTTGCCATAAGGCCCATAAGAATCCTTACGAAAACTATTAATACTTTATATAATTTGATTGTCTTAAATTATTTATTTGATTGATATTGTAGTATCTAGTTAACATATTTTAAAGATGTCCGGAAAATGTTCGGAGAGCGAGCTGCAAAGGCCGCTAGATCACGAATATCTCCTAGTGAGTATACATCTTACTTGTATTAGTTAGATTAACTTAATTATTTATTTTTATAGTTACACTTACACAAACAAAGTTTTCATTTCAGGTGAATGGTGGATCATGTATGGGAGTGATGCGCCTACTGTGAGGAAGTTAGCCATCAAAGTTTTATCACAAACGACGTCATCATCAGCTTGTGAAAGAAACTGGAGCACTTTCGCACTCATACACACCAAACAACGAAACAGGCTCTCATATAGTAGGTTAGAAAAAATGGTATATTGCTACTATAATATGAGGCTTGCACTTCGAGACAAGAAAGCAGAGGAGGATCGCGTTGATGAATATGATCCGCTGGATATATATGATGCTGCTATAGGGGATGATGATGTGAAGGAAAACCAGCTTTATCAGTGGATTAGGCCCCTCCATTTAGATGATGATGCAGGCAATTCAGACCCTGATATTGCAGCTCAAGCACGTCAGGAAGGTATCAATGTGGACAGAGTTCTAAATGAGGAAGTGAGCCCTACTACAAGTCTGAATGAACCTATGCAACCAAGGTCGACACATCGTACTGAGCCAGTTCCCACTAATCCTTCTCGATCAGGCAACTCTAGCACAAGATCGGGCACTCCTACCAACAGTGGAGGTAGAGGTAGTGGTGGTGGTGGTGGTGGTGAAAATGAAGATGTCACTGGACATTCTCAAGAGTATATGAGCCCATTTTCTGTCGAAGCACACTACACACATGCAACACAAGATGAGGATCATGGGAGTAGGCGTGCCGGACCAGGAATTGGTGCCATAGGAAAAGACTATAGTCGCAGACAAAGAGGTCATGAGAGTTTGACACAAGAAGAAGAGGATTCATTATCCACCACTTTTGGCTCTATGGGGGTAGGAAGTGATAATTACTATTATGGGCAAAACCCTCCAATATTCTACCCACCACATCTGCCTTACTTGGTTGAGTCTGATAGTAACTCATTGGAACAACAAGAGACAAACTCTTCAAATGAGTATGCTTATGGGCAAATTCAACCACAACAGGTTCCTGATCCATATGGTTGGCATGTTGGCAATTCAACCACAACAGGTTCCTGATCTTGGGATGATTATTCTTCACATTATACCTACTCTGGATATGATGATACTGAAGACAGCGGAAATTTTGAACCTCCTAAAAACTCTATGTGGTATTGATTACTTTTGGCAATTCATGTGGCAATATTATAGTAAAAATAAAATTGAGGTGTTATTGAAGTAATTATTAATTAGTGAAGCATTTTTTTAACAGTATTTGTCTACAGCGCGCATTATATTCATCACATATCACATGAAATCTACCATATAATTTGGTTTTTTTAATGTTTTTTATCAATGTAGTAGATAATATGTTAAATAAACATATGGTGAAGTTTCATTCAAAATTTCCGTATTTTGATAATAATTTCCATCGTTTTCGTCGAATTTTTGTCGAAATTTAAAAATCTTCGAAATTTCCGTTGAAATTTCCATCGAAATTTCTTCGAAACCCGAAATTTTATTCCTTGCCTAAAAGTAACAGTCGAAGAGCACTATTATGTAAAATGTGTTATTACACATATTGACGAAAATACCCTTATGAGTAAACAAAAAAATGGACGGTATGTAATGGAAGTGTCACACTGGCACATGACAAAAGGTCCAGATGACAAATAGTAAATTTCTTTTTCTGGTAGTAAATTGCACACAGACCATCTGGTATTTGTGCAATCTTTCCTTTAATTAATAATTTTATTTTTCAGTAAGTAATATTAAGGAAGAAAATGAATATCTTATAATTACAGATATACATCATCTTATGGATTTCCGTTTTACAACCACGAAAAGACAGTCTAATGCTATTTTAAACATGGAGGTGAAAATTCTGATCATTTGGTGTCCACATAAACATTTTTTTTCCTTTAAATATACAGTAATTTGTGAATTTATGAATGTATCTTCCAAAAGTATGAAAGGACATACATAAGTGAGTCTAAAACTTGCCTCGAAAGTTTTTTTTTTTTTTTTTGTTTGTGGTAATAAAAATTAATAGAAAATGGTAATTAAATACAATTTTAAATGGTCAAGTCTATCATAATATGCGGTGCGTTCTCTTTGTTTGAATTATTTCTTTAATAATTTTTAAAAAGAAATTTGCATATTTACTATTTAGATTATAAGGGGTGTGTGCATTTATCAGTCAAAATTTTTTTTTTTAACTAATTGTCATACAGATTTTATTTCATGTAGCAATATTATACATTTATACCTACCGTTAATTTTAAAATTACTTTTTAATTTAACAGAAAAATAGATGAAATTGATGGTTGACGTGTTATACTACACGGAACAAAATCTGAATGACATGCAATTAGTAAAACACATTTTTTGGGTAATAAATACACACACTCCCTATAGTGTGGTCTTTTTTAAATGTATCTTTTAGTTCTGGTTATATCATAAGTGATGGGCTAAGGGCAATCTCCGTATAAACTTTGCATTTCATTCAAATGATAATGATAAAGATGATAAATCATCTTACAACGATAAAGAGAGTAAAAATATAAACCTAACAAAATTAAATGTTAGTATTTAGATTTTTTTTTTTTTTGCTGAAAAGTGTTAGTAATTAGTTCATAAATTTTTGAAGCAGAATTAGTTCATAAATTTTACATGTGAGCTCTTTTTTTTGGTCAACAGAAAAACTACCCATGTGGTTTGTTTTACTTTTATCCAATAGGACTTAAAAAATAAAAAGAAAAAAAAGTGAAAGTTATTTTTCCCTCTGAAGAGGTAACGCTTTATTTTATTTCTTTTATAGATTTTGTCCACCAATAGTCATTTCTGCATGAAAGTGATGGACACTTTGGCTGTTGGTTATGCACTTGTAGGGGTGGGCACGGTACGGTATGGTACGGTATAAGCCTCATACTGATACCATACCGAAATTTTTATTCGGTACGGTATGGACATTTTTAAAACTGGTATCATATTATACCAGTGTTCTATGAATTCGGTATGGTTTCGGTATATACCAACATTTTAAACTTTTTTTTTTTGTCAAAAAACAATATTTAACAACAAAAAAGAAATACTTTTTCCCAACCAAAAGATAAAACAAAACCCAACTTGTACGTTCCTTTCATTTCTGTTGTGAACTATGACCGATGGTATTGATCCTTAATTAACCATCAAACGACTAATTAAGCACATATATAATTCTAACCCAATTCATCATCAACCAGTGTAAACACAGAATTAGAAAAGAAAACAATTGATCATAAATCACACACCATTCTATATATATATATCAATGCCAAAGAAACTACAACAACGACAAAAAAAAGAGTAAAACTGTAAAATACAAGAGCAACTCAAACCAAAGTATAGAAAGCATGATAATGAAATATATATTAAATAATTAAATTAAAAATATATCGGTATGGTACGGTATTTCACGGTATTGAAAGTTTCATACTTATACCATACCGATTTAGACTCGGTACGGTACGGTATCGGTACGGTATATAATCGGTATTATTTTTCGGTATAACATTGACACGGTACGATATGGTACGAGTTCGATTTCAGTATTTCGATAGTAAATGCCCATCCCTATGCACTTGTGCATCAGTGCCTCTTTCGATGATATTGATGCAAATATGCGTTTTTCTTCAATATAGGACTGACACGTGTAATCGCCTCTGTTTAGCAGTTCTAACTGGGCACTGCAATGCCATAAAAGAACCTTTATAGGATGGAGGACCCACCATAGTGTTATTACACGTGGCCACTTCTTGGCCCGGAAGAGCCTGCATGTAGACAACATGCTTGAAGGAATGTGGCATCAAAAAAAGAAGAAAAATTGCTTGAATAAAGGTTTATGCTCGAATTTATGTGCATTAATCTTCATGTATAAATATAAATTCAAAATAATATTATTATCAATTTTTCTAAATTGGATTCTCTGTGAAATTTATTTTGTAAATGGGTCCTAAATATAATGAAGTTTTGGAAGAATATTTAGAGCTGCAAATTGCAAGAAACTTGCCTCTGACAGCTTCTCTCTCTCTCTCTCTCTCCCCCTACACACAAAAAGTAGTCATAGGTTATGGTTGGTCTGTTTCTATTGTGCAGGTCCCTGTCAAGGAGAGAGAAACTTTGTTCTCCTTTGGATAGAAAGTTCTTCAATTATAGGCGTTGAAATGTTTTTGTTTGGTGTGATAGGTGTTCAAGTTTCAAAGCTGAAGTTAAGGTAGAGACGCTATAAGTTTCAAATCCAAGTTCCATGCTTGATATAGAGATACTATTATGTTACTGAAGGTGAGGGACACTAACTTTCTTCTGTATTTTGAAGTTGAGCAGTCTTCCTATTGATTTCTTTTGAGGTTTCAAAGCTGAAATGTCTATGAGTTTTAACTTTCCAACTCCAAATTCCTTTAATTAAATACTTTTTGAGTTTAAGTTTTCTTCCAGTCTCAGAAATTTAGTTGTCTTTCTTTGATTAGTGTTGAGGTTTCAAATATGATATGTATAAGGATGAATTTTAAAAACAAATTCAGGCACTTTCTTTTTCTGTGGAACAAGCATCATAAGACTTTTTTTTTTTTATGGTTTGCTGTTGAAGGCTTCATTGGCATTCTTGTTGAATTGAAAGGTACTTCTTTTTCTCTAGGTTTTCTTTTGATGGATCTAGATTTTTTAAAGCTGCTATAAGTTTTACAGTTAGAATGTTACTTTTAGAACCCAACCTTTCTTTGGTATACTTTACTTGGTGGTTAACTGCTCATCTGAGGACCGTGGTAGGCTGGTAGCTAAACTCCCTGTAAGGATATTTGATACTGCTAATTGCTTCGTGGCTTCATCCTATCAGACACTTATGGACCATGGTTATCTTGTTTCTTTAGTTGACTGCTTTGATGATATAATCTTCAGGGTCTGGAGCACAATTTCTGAATTCGTGTATATCGATTTTGTCACCATTACTCTGATAATTCTGCTTCCTATAAACAACTTGTTCAGTAACCGTCCCAGTAAAAAAGAAACTCATTTCTCATAAAAAAGTAAAGAAGAGACTTATTCAATCGACTTTCTAACCGATGGCTGAAGAAGATGATTCATATCCATATGGGAACAAAAGGAAAACTCCTATCTGCATTTTCTTTAAAGATTCCAGGTATTATTTCAATTTTATGCATTTTCATTTATTTTTCCTGTTTAGGGGTCCCTTAGCTTGAATGTTCAAGTGTTTATTGTCTTTGGCATACAAGCAATGAAAAGTAGTTCAGACTTTCTTACCTCTGCTATTTTTACTCCAAAATATGCCATTACGTGCTTAATAAGGGCAAAGGACAATATGTATGTGTGAGTGCGCACAAATGCATGCACGTACACATCTGTGTTTTTCTTTGTCTCCAAGAGCCATTGTTGATATGATCTTCAAATTGCAATTTAGACCCTCCATCTCCCCCTTTTAATTTCAGTAGAAATCTAGGATCTAATTCTTGGATTCTCTTTTGTATGAGCAGATATGTTTTTAATTTGGACAAACTTGGTTTAGAAATAGCATCAATTGCATTGCCTGCAGCACTGGCTTTGACAGCTGATCCAATCGCTTCTCTAGTTGACACAGCATTCATTGGCCAAATAGGTACTTTGCTTCTTGTTTTGTTATTCGTTTTGAACTTTGAATATGTTATTCCATCTGAAACAAGTTTTATGCATGGTTTACTATTGTTGTGTTGCTGGGTAACAAATACACAATTGGATTGAAAATTGAAAAAGAAAATTATTTCTTTATCAATCCAGAGGACAACCAGAGGATTACAATATGTCAACCAAAGAGTAGTTCCAGTGCATCAATTGTGTTAGAAACATGTAAATCCTGTAATGTTTGTACACTATTTTGCTAACATCGGTCTAATTGATTTTCTCCAGCATAATTATGAACTTCGTTTAGATCAAAAGGATGGACAAAAAATGCAATATGGTTTTTACTTGAGGGGCCAAATATAAGCATATCCACATTCACAGTCCACTTATAGCCTAACAGTTAACTGACATGGATTTTAATATTTTATCTGTTAATCCTGTATCCTTCACACATTGACCAATCACCACTTGCTAAATATCAGTCTTAAATCTCTGAGTCATTGTGGCTGAACCTGTTAAGTAGTAGCTATTTGGAATTGTACAAACTCCGCATCTTTGTTAATTCTCAATTTCGAGAAATTCAATATCCATGCTGTCTTAATGTTTAAAGGTCCAGTGGAGCTAGCTGCTGTAGGAGTTTCTATTGCTTTGTTCAATCAAGTATCAAGAATTGCAATATTTCCACTTGTTAGTGTCACAACCTCCTTTGTTGCTGAAGAAGATACTATTGGAACAATGAGCCCCGAAACAAAGGACAATGATTACCTGGAAACAGGTTCATCAGAGAATGGTGAAACTAAACAGTTGATACCAGAAAGTGGTATGCTTCATCATTTTCTACAAATATACTCCGTATAGATTCTGTAAAGACTTACAGAATATGATCTCATCAACATTTCCTGATTATCCTATTAAAGTTTATGATATTCTCTTACTGGTTTATAAAACTTGTAACATGATTGTTTTTTTCTCCCCATTTTATTTTCCAGATGCTGGTCAGAATGCATACAACTCAAAATCAGTTGGTGTAAGCTTTAATATAGTAACAACTGAAAATCAAAAAAGGTATATCCCGTCAGCGTCATCAGCAATGGTCATTGGCAGCATCCTTGGCCTGATTCAAGCCATATTCCTCATATCTGGAGCAAAACCTCTATTGAACTTTATGGGAGTCACTTCTGTAAGTTAATATTTGTTCGTTTAATTTTTTTCCTTATAAAAATTTTGGTTTACTTACTATTTTGTTGTCTCAAGCCCTAAATATGCTACTATAATTTTTAAAGCAAGAAGTGATTGTTTGTTCAGGATTCCCCAATGCTAAAACCAGCACAGCAGTACTTGATGTTGAGGTCGCTTGGTGCTCCTGCAGTTCTTCTTTCACTGGCTATGCAAGGGGTCTTCCGTGGGTTCAAGGATACAAAAACTCCTTTATATGCCACTGGTATACTTTAATGAAGTTGCACTTTAGCTTATGGTCTGATCTTTTTCAATATAATATAGTCTTCAACTTAATTGTTCTAATTTATAAGTTGTCTGTTTTATTATAGTGGCAGGAGATGTAACAAATATAATTTTAGATCCAATATTTATATTTGTTTTCCGTCTGGGTGTCAATGGTGCAGCTATTGCCCATGTTATATCTCAGTAAGTTTTATCTAACTGCTGCTCCAGTGTTTGTGCTTGTTTTTTGTCCTCTCTTGTGGGATTTCTGGAATGCTGTTGTGTGGCAGCTTGCCTCATACTGTTAAAATTGTCATTGTAGGTACTTAATATTGGTCATACTCTGGTGGAGATTAATGGCTCAGGTTGATCTCTTACCCCTGAGTATCAAACATCTCCAATTTGGTCGATTTCTTAAAAATGGTGAGGACTTTAATAGGCAGTGTTGACTCTTGCATGCATGTTGTATACAATCTCAAACTTCACTTTTGTTTTGAGGATCTATACTCTTCTAGCCTTAATTTTAGTGAGCAACAACATTGGAAATGTAGCTTAAAATAGTTGAAAATTTCTGTAAACATTATCTAGGAGACTCCAAGAGCTTAAAGATAGCAGCTACTTGAGTCAGCAGTAGCCATAGGAAATGTGAGGAAAATCTGATGAAGTATTTGATAACATTATAGCAAGTTCTTTCTAATTTACATATTTCTGAACAAATTTCACTATTTGATTTTTAAAAGATAGATACATAGATAGCATTATGTAGTTGATACCCCATTAGTCCTTTCTTCACTCCAGGTTTTCTATTATTAATGAGGGTCATTGCTGTTACATTCTGTGTGACTCTGGCTGCATCATTGGCTGCACGCCAGGGACCGACATCCATGGCTGCATTTCAGGTCTGCTTGCAGATTTGGTTGGCAACATCCCTTCTAGCTGACGGGCTGGCTGTTGCTGGACAGGTTGGGATACATTTATTTAATGAATGAACCTACTGCAATGATGTTTACTTCTTAGTTTTGAGATGATTTCTTTCCTAAATTTTAAAATCATTAAAAAATCCCTCAGAAGATGAAAATCACCAAAGTGCATTGCTTGATTAATACTTCTTAATTTATGAGTGAAACTGATTTGAACTTTCCCCTCAGAATCAAGAAAGTACTTCCAGAAAACTGAACAGGCCGGAAGTACTAAATGACTCAGTATAGTTTGGTAGTAAAGTGAAATGATCAACTTCAAGGATGTTACTCTGGCTATTATTGCAATAAATGTGTTGGTTCTAGTATTTCCAAGTCTAATCAACTGAGGTTCAAAGTTTCTTTACTGTATTTCATGTGTAGCAATTTTGGTTTATTGAGAGGACTGTTAAATAAAATAGCCCAAAATTGTAAATTTTCATTATAATAGAAAGTATGCCACCACCTTTACATGTTCCAACCACAAATGAAAAGGTTGTACCTCCTTTACATGTAGAAGTTAAAGCAAACTAGCTATATTTTCTTTTCCTATCTGTACAAAGATTTCCTGCTCAATTAGTTTGTGTTCTTAAAGTGATTGAAGCCGATGTTTAGTTATGTTTCTTCTTCTAAGAAAGAAAATATAGAATGATCATGATTTACATTAGGCATATATTCTTCGTAAAACTAAAGAGATCTAATCCCAGCCACAAATATGGCTGAAATGAATGGTTTTGAAATCAAGAGAACTTATTTTAGCAGACCCTATTTGATATTGTTTGTTTATGTACAGTTAACATTTCAATATTGTTTCATTTTCCTCTTTTCTTTTCTTTTTTTCTTTATTTATTTATTTATTTTTTTTTTTTTGACTTGGTGGTAGTTACTTCACACTTTCAGGCAATACTTGCAAGTGCATTTGCAAAAAAAGACTATGACAAGGCAACAGCCACTGCATCACGAGTGTTACAGGTGTTTCATATATTTCAGAATTAGGATCAAATACATATTACATATGATGTCATTTTCTCTAAAATGTCAGATATATTTAAACTGCAGTTGGGATTGGTTTTGGGGTTGATGCTTGCCGTCATGCTTGGAGTGGGTTTGCAGTATGGGGCAAGAATATTTACAAAAGATGTCAATGTCTTACATCTTATTAGCATAGGCATTCCGGTAAGTCCTCTTGTCCCCAAACAGAAGACAACATTTCAACTCATATATATATATATATATCTTCAATCCCAAATGACATTTTGAATTAATTGTCTTCCAATTCAATTCAGTTTGTTGCAGCTACTCAACCCATCAATGCCTTGGCGTTTGTTTTTGACGGCGTCAACTTTGGAGCATCTGATTTTGCATATTCTGCCTTTTCCATGGCAAGTCTTTAGTTCCTTTCTTGTAATACAATTAATGATGTCAACTCATTTTCTTTTTTAGTTTTTAAAGAGAAGATAAATTGTTTATGAACAAAAACTATGGTGAACTGGGGATGCATTTGCCGTTTTTCAGTATTAAATAACATAATGCTTTCAAAGGAAACTTGATGATCATCCTTCTCTCCAGGTTCTGGTGGCTATAGTCAGCATCCTATTTCTGTTTGTTCTTTCCTCCACTAATGGATTCATTGGAATATGGATTGCTTTGACAATCTATATGAGTCTTCGAACATTTGCCGGATTTTGGAGGTATAATTTAGAAAGAGTAATGCTAGAGAGGATAAATCTCAACCGTTTTGGCAGTTGATACACAAAAAATTTACTGATAAGCTAACTTTCCATTTTACTGATGCAATTGCAGGATAGGGATAGGAACAGGACCTTGGGAATTCCTCCGGACCTAAATGGACCTTTGTTTACTCACTTGGAAGTTCAAGAGTTTTCTTTTTTGCTTTCATTTGTAGCATACTTTGGACTTGATTGTTTGAAATTTTTATCTTCAAATATTATAGAAAACTCGATTACTTTATTACATGTAGAAAAAATCATAAAAAGAGAAAATTTGCATGTAACCGATAATATTGGTGAAATTTTTAATGAAATTTTCTGCAATAAATTTTTCTTTGCCACAAATTTATGGGAGAATAAAAGGGAAAAGATTTTGTGCCCTATTAGGGTACAAGACTTATGTGTCCTAGTCATACACGTCATTATTTATTTTTTACATTAAAATTATCATTGTTATAAAAAGACTTTTATCCAACTCAATTTTAATTCAAATTAATTAATAAAGATAAAATATGTTTTGTTTATCTTATTTTGTCCTAATTCTTTCTGAACCATGAGATTAAAACTGATGCCACAACATAGTTTGCCGACTACCTTGAGGGAAATCTAGCTGCTCAACTCCACTATCCTTGAAACCAAGGCTAGAGGACTACGATGTAAAGCAACTATAAAATTATGTCTACAAAAATTCTAGAATAACAAAGAAAATCTTCTTTTATGTTGAGCACTAAAAGTCCTCAATCATGATATATCACACCTTTTTGCTATTATAACCCACATAAGATCTAAAGATTTTCATATTAATCTCTTTATGTATCTTGAATAAGGTGAGATCATTATGAAATTGAAGAGATCTTTTGTATTTTATTTTCATGTGATTGATCAAAAAAGTTTATTCAAGAAACTCGATCTTGAGCTCAAGAACAGAACAATATGCCCATGGCATATTTGTATTGTTTCCTTGGTCAAATTCAAAAGTTAAAAACAATATAAGAACTTTTGTGAGTTTATGGGAAGATTGATGGGGCGGTGGCTGGGAAATAAATGTTGATGTGTGCTTGCTTGATGAGAATGGTCATGATTGAAATTTAAATAATTTAATTAAAAAGTGGATGTAAATTAAGAAATTAAGAAACACAAAAACTTAAGAGTTGAAGAGAACTATAAAGAGTTTTAATGTGGGTGCCAAATTAACCACATAGATTATCGAGTTGGGCTAAAGCAAGAAAATGAAAAGGTAACGGACTAGATCCGTAAAAAAGGAGAGGACCAGCCCGGCAAACAAAGATGCAAAGCCCAACCCATGCTGAAACATTAAAAGAATAACGTTCTTATTAATAAATGAGAAGAACGTTATGATCGGAATTTAAGGGTCATTCAAAGACCATTCATCTCATGCAAGACGTGGGAATGAGAATGTAAAAATGAAGGGAAACGTTACTTGATCAGAACGATCTATAAATAATTAATACAAATGAACACAAAGGTAGGCACACTTTTTGCGACTACTAGCAATACAACGGCGAGAAAGTACTAATTTAGGCATCATAGTATTTTTTGCAGGTGACGAACCCTCCTTTCTCTGACAAGAGGAATATTGTTCATTTCATCAACCTTTGAGTAAGGCAATTCAGCTAATTCTCTTATTGTGGGCTAATAAATTCTTACCGAGAATTTTGGTTCCAACAATTAATTAGTGTCGTCTGTGGGAAAATATACGAACGAAAAAGTTGAATTACCATGAAGGTGACGAAAATGTTCCTAAAGCAATGAACTAGACAGAACTTGTAGCATTCCTCAAAAGTTTGGCCAATGATGTAAAAGAAGCAAATAAAATGGCAGCTGAAGCATTGGCCGCCTCCAAACAAAACGATAAGACGAATGGAAAGCGAAAACAAGGATCGAGATCAAATAGCTCGATTGACAATCAAAGCCTTGAGGATGAAGAGCCTTATGAAGTCGAAGATGAGCTCGACGATCAGCGAGCAGGAAAGATAGGTCGTGAAGAAAGTTATCACGAAGAGATAAAAAAGCTTATTTATGATTATCGAGCTCAAACCCCTGCACAGCTTGCAATTGAGGCAGCTCGGGGAATCTACCGATCTCCCTTCTCAGAGAAAATCGTGGCTGCACCCAGACCAGAGAAATTTCAAACTCCAAAATTCCAGTTCTTCGATGGAACGGGAGACCCTTTGGAACATATCTATCATTTCCAACCACAAATGGTCCTTGAAGGTGAGAACGAGGCCCTGCTCCACAAATTGTTTCCGTCAAGTCTCGCATGATCCGTGTTAACTTGGTTTAGGCAATTAAAGCCGAGGTCCATAGAAGGATTCACAAACCTTTGTGAAGTATTTATCTCGCAATACATATGTAAGCAGAAATAGAAGAAAAATATAACAGTGCTCTTTAGCACTAAGCAAGCAAGAAATGAAAAACTAATCTGTTTGGTATTCTATTCAAAAACTATTTTTTGTTTTTAAAAACAAAACAACAAGTTTTTGTCAAGAAAACGTGTTTGGTAGACCATTTTTAAAAACAATTTTTAGAAAAAAAAATTCAAAAACATGCCTTTTTAAAAAATGATAAAACATCATTTTTCTCTTTTTTTTTTTTTTACACTTCCTTTTTTCTTAGATGTCATCATTTTTTAAATTTAAAAATTGTTTTCAAATTTCATACCAAACACGTTTTCAAATTTTAAAAATTGATTTTGAAAACTCACATTTAAAAAAAAATCTTAATTTTTTTTTAAAAAATTTGAGTTGGATACCAAACGGCCCTAAAGGATTATCTTGCTCGTTTTGTGATCGAGATTTCTTCTCTCAATGATTGTCCACCAGACACGGCTGCTATTGCTTTTCAAGAGGGACTGATCACGGACTACATGAGGACCTCGTTATGCACCCTCCCAAGGTTTTTAACATTTAAATACCAAAACCAAAATAATCATCCAGTAACTCCACCATAAGATAACAATATGCAATACTTACTTGTTGCTTGCCCTGCACATTTGTGGACTGAGTCTGTGATACTTGCCTAGCAGAGTGCCCATTGGTAGTTTGAATTTGAGAGCTTTGACCCTAACACAATATATAAAGTTTCATATTCTCATTAAACTTCAAACCTACAATATTGTAGGAATAGTAAAAGGCTAGCTTGTGAAATCTAAATAAAATACCATTGGTGTTGTCATCCTTGAGCTTTAACCACTAGTTTATGAATCTTGAGGCTGTATTAACCAATAAACATCACCATAATTAGGAAAATGATAAATTAGAACAAATTTCAAATGAAATAACATGGGTTTTTTTTTTTTTAAATTTAATTTGCTTGATTCCATAAAATTTCAAAGAACTTGACTGTCTTTGTAGGGAAGATTTTCATGATTTTAATTCTTCATATGCATCTGCACATATTTTTTAACATATTTTGATCAACCCTAGTGTGAAAATTTAATTTTGTCTCTGCTTCGTGAGTTAACTTTTCATACTATAACTACTGCTACAATTTAATACAAGACCCAATTTAGTTAACCAAATATCATCGTTGTTTGTCCATCTCTCATAATGGGCTTGGTTTCCTAGTTTAACTATTTGGGAATAGGCATATAATAAAGATCATTCCCATTGCCTTTTTCTATATCTTTATTTATAAATTAATTGATTTCCATTCTCATTGCAGGTGATGTTAATATGGGCTAGAGATAAGGGCCGAAAAGGTGCAAGTCTTTGGTATACTCTGTCTATGATTTAATTTTCTTTTACAGTTTTGCTCTATTTTTTATATACACTTTTTTTGATTTGTTTGTCTATGTGTTAATGCAGCATTCTTCAGAACTTGCTCATCTTTAACTGTCATATTCTTTTGTAGTAGTTGCCCACCCAGTTAATTTGGTTGTGCAGTAGTTGCCTGGCCACTTGTTGGTTTCTCAATGTCTATAATACTTAAGTTAGTTGTAGACTAACCTACACCTATCGAATTGGATATAGCCTACTGCAATAATGGAAAAATGAAGTCTTGTTTTATAGAAGAAGTCATGTATTGTGTGCACACATTAACAAATATGTTTCATCCATGCATAGATATTATGGTGCAGCACTGGGGCATTGTCTCCTAATAAATTTTTTTTTGTATTTTTTGAAATTCTTTTATTGCAGCAATTAAGGATCTGGATAATTTGGCTCTCACATACTAAGCTCCCCAAGTTCTTTTGGGATGGTGGCCTTGCTTATGATGCTTGGTTCAGCTGTGCTTCAAATCAAGTAATTTGAAATGGGTAATCTTTGTTTGTTCATTATGTGTTTGTTTTTTGGTGGGTTCTAATGGTTTGTTGTTTGTAGTGTGTGTGTGTGTGTGTGTGTTTGATTAGGTGGCTCAAGTTCGGCCATACTCATTCTCACAGCTGGGGATGCTCTCAAGCATACTCTTTTAGCTCTTCTCTGGCTTGTTGGGAAGCTGGACAACTTACCTCATTAGCACACTGTTGATGCGAAAATCCATAAGAGAGATGCAACAACTTAAAGAGGATGATTTGGCTGATTGAAAGCCTTGTTGGATGATGAGGTGGATGTCGACTTAAGATCTTCCTGCACGAACACAAAATCAGAGGAGAAGGACCGGTGTGGTACCAACCAAATACACTCCGATGATGAAGTCAGTGATGTGTATTTGAAGGTGTTTGGATAAAAAACCAGGAAGAACAAGTGATGAACTTGGGAGAATAGGAAAGAACAATGCAAGATCTTCTGGGTTATTCTCAGCTAGTTGTGTATTTTGATAGGCTTTTTTGTGAGTAAAGATCTGAAACCTTTCCTTTGTGCATATAAGTGAATTTATATAGACAAAGGAAGTGGTGAAAGTTAAGTTACCTACATGAGGATGAACGGCTGAGAAGAGGCCACGCATTTGGTCATGAATAGTAGCATGCCCAGCTGCCCCTATCTTTGCATTCAATGTTGCATTGAATGCAAGTATGGAAGAACAAGTGGGATGCCCTCATAGTCATGATTGTGAGCTGGGATGTCCCATCTGTCAGAAAGTCATGTTAGGTGCACTTGAGTATGGCGGTTCGTCCCAACGTGATCTTCTTAGAATGGCGGTGGGAGACCGAGCCGATCTGAACACATATGTTCTTATGTGTAGATGTGAAATCCATGTGTAATCGGATCAGACATGGACAAGTCGGCTGAGCTGATCAGGTAGGTAGTGTAGTGATCCCTTCAAGTGAAAACCGATTATGACTAGAATTTTGAGTGGATGATCACCAAAGGCCGAGCCGAACCGGGTGTCCACTTCATGATGGATTTCTCCAAGTGTAGAGAAACGGTGTTTGATCGATTCGGATCGACGGGAGGCAGTTCCCAGGCCGACCCGAACACATGTCATCTGTGAATCTCTTATGTGTGAGGTAGTAAGATGTGCCAAATTGGAAGAGTAGGGCATTGGGCCGAGTTGAACCAAATGGTCGAGATGATCCAATGATGACAAGATTTTCAAAGCAAGTCTGATCGTGATCGGTCATTGGGCCGGGCCGAGCCAAACCAATGTTCGAGGTGATCCAATGATGACAAGATTGTCAAAGCAAGTCCGATCATGATCAGTCATTAGGCCGGGCCGAGCCGAACCAATGGTCAAGATGATCCGATGATGACAAGATTGTCAAAGCAAGTCTGATCGTGATCGGTCATTGGGCCGAGCCGAACTCATGGTCGAGGTGATCCAGTGATGACAAGATTGTCAAAGCAAGTCCGATCATGATCGGTTATTGGGCCAGGCTGAGCCGAACCAATGGTCGAGATGATCCGGTGATGACAAGATTGTCAAAGCAAGTCCGATCATGATTGGTCATTGGGCCGGGCCGGGCCGAGCCTAACCAATGGTCGAGATGATATGGTGGTGACAAGATTGTCAAAGCAAGTTCGATCATAATTGTTTGACCAAGCCAAACTGATAAGGTGATTGGGGTGGCTGACCAGGTCAACTGTTGACTGGTCAAGATGTCACATAGGATCTTTGAGGCAGTGGATTAGATCATCCGAGCCGAGTTGAATATATGACTTTGTAAATGTCTTATGTACAATGATCATCTTGTCTAGTTTGATCAACAAAATGATGATCTGGCCCAAGCCGAGCCGAGCCGAGCCAAGGTGAGTTGTACAATCATCATCTCGTATGGCCGAGCCGATCTGAGCTGTACAATCATGATCTCGTCTGGCCGAGCCGAGCTGATCCGAGTTGAAGACTTTAGAAGTGATGTTCCAGGTTCTAATAGAATGCTTAATGGTTGAGATGTGACTGGAAAAAGATGATCTCCAAATCCGAACCGAACTGATGGTGTCCGAAAAAAATGATCTCTCGAATTCCTAGTGGATCCAAATGTCAGTTCGGATCGGACATGGATAACTCGAAGGTAAGAGCCGATCTCAGATGTACATGTTGTTGGCATTGCTAAGCTGAGATGATGACATAGATGGCTGGGACTGACCAAGTTGACCATTAAAAGTCAGAGCAAAAATAGGACCTGGTGTGCCACGTGTTGGTCTGTAATTGGCCATTGAATCCATGTGGATTTACTCACAAACACACACTCTATGTAAATACAAAACTAGAAAAGAAGGAGAAAAAGTTGATTTCAGAAACCATGTCATCCAAGTTAGTTTAACACTTTATTTCTTGCTTATGCTTGAGCTTATCTTGTCAAACTTTACATATATCTATGACATTTTTGAGAAAGTTGATATGTAGATATCATTTATTTTGATACTTGGTAGTTTCCTGGACCGGCCTTCCCTTGCCTAGGTTTAATATTGTATGAAATCTATAGTTGTAAGGTTTCCCTTTCTGGTTGGATATATTAGCTTTTAGTTTAGAAGGCTAAGAGGAGACCAACTCTATTCCAAAAGTGCTGCTTATAGCTGGGATTGTCGGCCCCTTTTGCCTGCTGCCAAATGATCGAAACAGGAAGGGTTTTGTGTAGACTTTATCAATGTATAGCAGGTATTAGATATGGAACATTCAACATTGCAGGGTTTATTGATGTATTTGTGTAGACTTTAGATAATGCACAATGGCTAAATATTGTTGTTGGTTAATCCTAAATACAACAAAAGAGTTTGTTTATCAGTAAATTTAATTGATGTAACTTGTCACTTGTTATGTTCCAGTTTTGGATATTTTATTATTTGCTTTTTTCTTGTATTATGCCTTGGTTGTTTTTAAATGGACCTTACAAAGTGATCATTGCTATCCAAATTGGATTTATTTATGTTTGTGCTACTATTTGAAATATTGCAGTTCAAAGGAATTAAGGAAATAAGACTTACACCCAAAAGAGATTAACTTGGTGCGAATAGAGTGAGCTGAGATTGTTGATGCAATTATTCAAGACTCTATGGAATAACTTCTCTTGAATATTAGTCTTTTGTGTATAGTTAATAGGTGCTCATATGTTATTTAATAGTTTCATGAATATATTTATATGATATTTGCTCATATATTAAGGCCTTTTGTTGATAATTATTTATTTTGTTTTTGAGTATTAATTTATAGAGGTAATTAAATAAATGATCCACTTATTATTCGCTAAGTCTCGTTTTGGTCTACAAATTTTTTTAAATTTCATATTGGTTTATGAATTATTTAATGTGTTCCATTTTGGCCCAAAATGGATAATTTTGTCCCTCAAAGTCAACTCATTGGTACAAAACTAAAGGGCCAAATTGTCCAATTTTGTTCGATTTGGACCAAAATGAAACACTTCAGATAATTCATAGACCAATATGGCACTTTGTGGACCAAAACGAGACTTAGCAAATAATAAGTGGATCATTTCTGTAATTATCTCTAATTTATATTTGTGAATTATTAATCATTTAAATTTTCAAAACAAGTAGGGTAATGATGATTTGTACAAATAGCACTAATGAATATACTAATTTTATTTTTTATTTTTTAATACTTTTAAGGACAATTTTATTTCCTTAAAATTGTCCTCTATTCCACCTTTTCTGGACGTATAATGTGCTTTTTCCATACTCCAGTACCAAATATAGGACGCATTTTTGAGTTTTTAAGGACATTTAAAAAGCGTCCTCTATAATCATAAGAATAAAGGACACTGCAATAGAGGACATTTAAGAAATGTCCTATATGATCATAGAAGACTCTTTTTAGCTGTTCTCTAATGGCATTTTTGTATTAGTGTTGGGACCTCTTCCTCAATTTCTTTGTCCACATTTTCTTCAAACAAAATGTCATAAGTAGGGTCACCTACATTATCTTGTTCACCGGCATTCTGCTCATAATCTGAGTCAACAAAATCAGGGTCTTCTTCACTACCATCTCCCCCACCAACCTTAACTTCTATTGGTTGCTCTTCTTCTTCATTTACTTCCCCATCTATCTGAACATCAAATAGGTTTGGTGTGGTTTGGGAAGGTTCTGGATCATTTAGAGGAGGGTGTGTACTCACTACTACAAAAAAGGCCATAGATATCGGTTATACACTGATATCTATTGAGGTGCAAAACCGATATTTCCAGGGGTGATATCTAAACATATTTTAAATATCGTTTTTGTATTTTAAACTGATATCTAAATGGACTTTGATACTGGTTTTCGGTAAATAACCAATATTAAATCATCTTTATATATCACATTACTTATTAAACTGATATATGAGCTAACTTTCATATCAGTGGTCAATTATTAACTGATGTTAAACTCATCTTTACATATAGCATTACCTATTAAACTGATATATAAACTAACTTTGATATCGGTTCTCAATTATTAACAGATGTTAAACCCGTCTTTATATATCCGTTTTTTAATAAAATTGATATTAAAAACTCCGAAAAAAGTGATCTGTAAGGTTGGTGTGAAATTTATTTTTTTTTTTTTTTTGTGCAAAAACTCATATAAATGCCCTGAACATGCAAGTACACAAATGTGTGGCTTGAAATTGGTGCATTTTCAAATTTTCCTTTCATCCAAACATTCCAAGTACAAAAATGCATTCCATTTATCCAAACATTTCAATTAAGTACAAAATAAAAGGATTACAAATTAATCCCACAAAAACAATAGTCACAGCCATGATCAATATTTCATAACCACTATCAATTGTTCCAATTCAAAGCTGCCTACACTTTCAAAATATTGGCATGACAGCAATTTTCCTAACCTTTGACTACATTGTTCTAAAATCTGCATGCACTTGTTCTTCCTTTACAAAAAATTGGTTTGGCCATCTAAATACCACAAAATGGCTAACGTACCCTAGGGGCATCAGATGCTTAGCTCGCTCCAGAACTAGTATCAAATTAGCTGCATATTTCCAATCATGCTCAGAGAAAGGGGTGTACAACATCCCATTTCTTTCAACTCGGTAAACACAGTCCTCAACCACATTAGGGAAATCATAGTTAATCACCACCCTGTAACATGAAAAATCATAGTTAATCTCGCACCACTCTTGATATTTGTCCCAGTGAGTCGCTGTTACTTTTTCATTAATAAGTTGAGCATGAAAACTTGGGGGAAAAAAGAAGAAAAGAAAGTGAGATGACATGAGCTAACCTTATATCTTTGATGTCAATCTGGCAAGCAGCATCATCAGTGGCAGCTAATAATATTGGGGACTTTCCGCAACAGAACTCATGTAGAACCAAGTCTCTCTCATGTTGAGACTTGTCCCTATGAATTGCAGCAGCCCCAATAGTGTCTGCAACCTGGTCACACAAACTCTCTGTGGAACAAAAAACAATGACCTTAGAACCTTGTTCCCGGCATCTAAGGATCTGGTCCAAGTGCATCTGCTTCTCCATTTGTGGGACAACTTCAAAATACTGCAGATTTATAAACAACTTCTTTTGGTGAAGCTTGACAGAGTTCTCATAAAGAAGATAATAATGATATCAAAGTGATCAAACACTCAAAAATTACTCATAAATCATAACCCTTTTCAGATTAAGACTAGTTCATTACAAAAGAACTCATTAAAATTAAAAAAGAGAAGAAAGCAACTAAACAAGTACAATAGATTGTAAAAAGGAAACAAACATCAAATTTTGCTCAAAGGGAGGAACCAACAAAACTAAAACCCAACAATCCCAATAAACCCTTTTATAAGAACCTGAATGCATTAGTACTCACCAGACCAGCAAGACAAACATTTTCCTAGAAATCAGTGTTATCACATAATATATAACCTGCAAAAGTGGGGAACAACATACACTACTTCAAATACCTCCTTTAATGTTCATAACTACATAAATAAACCAAAAATGATAACATATACAATACCAACTCCATGAATCGATCTCGCCATGGCCCAATTAGTATTCATAGCTCCTAGTCTAAACCAATTAGTTCTGAAAACTGCAAACAAAAAAAGGGGGAGAGGGAGAGGAAGGAAGTGAGAAAAGAGTCCATTAAAGTGGAGAAATAAGAAACTTAATGCTCAGATATTGGAGTCCAATTCCATTTATCACTAGGACTGAGACCAATTCACCAAATAATCTACAAAATTAAATACTGATTACTCTAAAATTAAATACATTAGTAATGATAACCAGACCATCAAGACCAATTATTTAAAATAAAAATACCATCCAACAACCAAATGAGCTAATATGTGCATATGCATTGACATTCAAAGATTTTTTTAACTGAGGAACATGTTCTGGCCACTTGCACCTTCAAAGATTTTTTTTGACTGCCATAGTCCATTTAGAAATCATCAGAGTACTTGACTTTTCATGTCATATGATATATGCAGTCTATAATTAATAGAACCATCAGGGTGAGAATTGCATTGTGAAACTTGCAAACAGCCAGTATGGTCTAGATCAATAACAAACAGCCTCTATCTGAATAACAGGGAATCACCTTGTAAAATGTCTCGCCAAGTCGCCAGAATAATTTGGGTTTGCTCCAAATGTCACAGTGTAGTAAGAAAAACTAATAGAGAACTTCTGTAATAAATATGCTAGATCAACAGTCCAAATGCTGCAAACGAGATGTCAGTATTCAGTCAGATATATCAAAAACGTTTCACATAAACTTATATTGAATATTTGACCTTAAGTATCAAACATAAACCTAAGTGCAACTTTAAGCTATCAAGCATTCATATGGCACTACATACCTATTCCAACTTCACAAGAAGTATTCATTTATACAAACAATACAAGTTTCTGTAATAGGACCAGCTATAGCATGACCTTCATTAAAAAATAGCATTTAGGAAAGAGTAAATTAATCTAGTCATACAAATACTAATCTAGTATTTTCAACACTAGATCAAGGAAGCACTTTCATTCTTCTACAGTTTCTATCTTCACCAAGCTCTGAACTCATAATCCTATAAAACATAAATTAATTTATAAAGAACAATAATCATAAGGGAAAGTATATAACAGAAGGAACTTAAGTTCTGACTTTGTAAAGAAGGGAGCACCTAGTTGTGCAACATAGTTCTGCCAATGTCTGAATATCGTAGTTGTTAATGCCAATGGTCCTAAGAATCATCAGAACGCAGGCGAGGCCGCAATCCCAAGAATATAGCTGGTTTATGTGTGGAACCTATAAGCAAGACACCTAAACAAATTAAAACTAAAGTCACAATTTATTGTGTATTTGAATTTGAATCTGTATACATAGGGAAATCATTCAATTATTTGATTCATATTCAAAGGTGATGCTGATACATAGGGAAATCATGGTTCACATAAACGTAGCTTCACAAAGTCTGACGAACCATCAAATTAAACTAATCAATTTTCATCATATAGATTGAATTTCCACAAATGAAACGATCAACAAATTGAACAAGGAGCTCAACTTTTACAACTAAACCAACCAATTAAAAAACAAGGAGATACATATCATCAACAATAATAAAGCTGAATAATTCATCAAAGATATATATTACAGCTCAATACTTTGTAATGCAAATCATCAAAAGAAAAGCATTGATGGTGGGTCAAGTACTCTGGTTGTAGTTTCAGATCAAAATCCAATCATTTTTCAAAGAGCAACAAAGATTTTTTTTGACTGCCATAGTCCATTTAGTAACAGATTTCAAAGAGCACAAAATTTAAAAAATGTGAATATGGAAATTGAGAACACAAGAAATGTCCAAATGAACTGAGTAATCGAAGATTTCTAGGATAAAGTATAATCAAAAACTCAAATAAGGTTAGGGTTTTAAGTATGGAGGCAGAAAAAATTGATTTTATTCTTCACTATTGGAGGTATATATACTGATACAGAGCCTTTAATTACAATTCCTACAATTAAGGAAATCTTATATTTACAAGGAAATAACTAATTGCACGTGACTCACGCTAACACTCCCCCTCAAGATGGCGCATAGAGATCACCAATGCCCAGCTTGACGAGTGAGTCATTAAAGGCTTGACTCGACACGGCCTTGGTCAAGATATCAGCCAATTGCTCCGTTGTCTTAACATGTGGAACTTGGATAATTTTTCCCTCCAACTTCTCATATATGAAATTACGATCGATCTCCACATGTTTCGTTCGATCATGCTGCACCGGATTTTCTGCAATCTTAATTGCTGATTCATTATCACAGAACAACTGCATTGCACCTTCAGATGGAAAGCCAAGCTCCCCCATAAGCCTTTTCAACCATAATAATTCGCATATGCCTTTAACCATTGCCCTGTATTCAGCTTCGGCACTAGATAAGGACACAACCTTCTGTTTCTTACTTTTCCAAGTAACCAAGTTACCTCCAACAAAGGTGAAATACCCTGAAGTAGAACGCCTTCTCTCACCTCTAGCACCCCAATCCGAATCTGTATACCCTGTAACATTCACATGTCCATGTTTTGAAAACATGAGACCCTTTCCTGGTGCTGACTTCAAGTATCGCATGATTCTCTCAACTGCATTCATATGGACTTCACTAGGATTATGCATAAAACGACTCACTACACTAACAGCATACGCAATATCAGACCTAGTGTGTGATAAATAGATCAGACGACCAACCAATCTTTGGTACCTTCCTTTGTCAGTTGGCACTTGATCAGGAAGTTCTTCCATACAATGATTCTGTTCAGTGGGTGTACCTATCGGTTGACAACCAAGCATGGCAGTTTCCTCCAATAAATCAAGGACATATTTCCTTTGTGACAAGAAAATGCGTTGTTTGGACCGAGTAACCTCAATGCCCAAAAAATACTTTAAACCTCCAAGATCTTTCATATCAAATTCAGAAGCCAAATAACCTTTTAATCTCCCAATCTCATCAACATCATCACCAGTTACAATCATATCATCCACATAAATGATAAGTGCAGTTAACTTACCATTTTGTCTCTTAAGGAATAACGTATGATCTGCATTGCTTTGCTCATAACCATACTTCTTCATGGCTAACCGAAACCTGCCAAACCATGCTCTAGGCGATTGCTTCAAACCATACAATGCCTTTTTCAATTTACAAACCAAATTATTCTTTGTAGTGGCACTATATCCTGTTGGCATACTCATATACACTTCTTCATGTAAATCTCCATGTAAGAAGGCATTCTTAACATCATATTGCTGCAAAGGCCAATTAAAATTTGCAGCAAGTGACAACAAGACTAGAATAGTATTTATCTTTGCTACAGGTGCAAACGTTTCCTGATAATCAATATCATAAGTTTGAGTAAAGCCACGAGCCACTAACCTTGCCTTGTATCTATCAATCGTACCATCAGGCTTATGCTTAACTGTAAAAACCCATCTACAACCAACTGGCTTCTTTCCTTTTGGTAAAGGCACTAGAATCTGACAATGCATCTTGTACCTTAGTTGGAATAGTAATAGCAGACATCTGGTTCACAAAAGCCTTAATAACAGGGGGCAACCGATTAGTTGAAACATAATGAGCAATGGGTTATTTCACTTTCTTTGAATTATCAGGCGAATATCTATCTAGAGGTTGTCCACGAGTACTTCTAGGTGGTAACTGATACCTGTCATTACCACTAGACACAACTGATGTATGATCATTAGAGGAATTGTTAGTATTAATAACCGGTTCTATACATACCTCAGGAGCAGAAGAAGAATCATGGGTGGGTACTATTGACATAGAGAGAGGGGTAGTAGCTGCAGAAACTGTACTTGGAGAAACTGGTGGTGTATTTGGTTTAGCAGTAACAGACACCCCAAATGCCGGAATACCAATACCCGGTTCTGGTGACTTTTCTCCTACAGTAGACGGCTCAACTTCCATGGGTAACAGTGATCCGGAGGCAACCACAGAGTCTGGAAGAATAGTCATCCAATTCAACTCTTCTCCCACACTCTCCTCCGGAAGAGGAGAATTGGATACGGGTAGAGAAAAATACATTTCAGTTTCGGAGAAGGTCACGTCCATAGTAACAAATGACTTCCGAGAAGATGGATGATAACACTTTACCCCTTTTGGTGAGGAAAATAGCCAACAAAAACACACTTGAGAGCACATGGATCTAGCTTAGTGCGTTGATGTTTATGAAGGTGAACAAACACCACACAACCAAAGACCCGAGGCGCCAATGTTAAATGAGACGGAAGAGAAACATAGCCATAGAGCTTCTCTAATGGCGTCTGGAAGTGTAAAACACTACTAGGAACACGGTTAATAAGATAAACTGCAGACGTAATAGCATCTTCCCAAAAAGTGGGTTGCAAGTGAGCACCAATAAGACTGGCACGGGTTACTTCAAGTATATGACGATTTTTCCGTTCTGCAACACCATTCTGTTGGGGAGTATAAGGACAAGTAGTCTCATGAATAATCCCATGATCATGAAAATAGGCATGCAACATGTGATTAACAAACTCACCACCATTATCAAAACGAACAACCTTTAATGTAGCAGAGAACTGAGTCTGTATCATTTTATGAAAAAACACGAAAACATTCATAGACATCACTCTTATGTTTCATCAGATATAACCATGTCATGCGAGTACAGTCATCAACAAAAATCACAAACCAACGACAACCAGATATAGGAGAAATCGGAGCAGGACCCCACACATCCGAATGAACCAAAGCAAACGGCACAGAACTTTTATTGGAACTCAAAGGATAAGTAGCACGATGACTCTTTGCCAAAATGCAGGTGTCACACTGAAAATCTGAAATTTTACAATCTGAAAATAAAGTAGGAAATAAATGTTGTAAATAACCAAAAGAAGCATGTCCTAAACGACGATGCCATAGCCAAATCTGATTCTCCTTAGCCCGAGATGATCCTTTTACTGATAGACTTCGTCCAGTGCAGACATCATCCACATAATACAACCCCCCTCTCTTAGTACCACGCCCAATAATCTCCTTGCTGCTGAGATCCTGAAGAAGACAGAAATGCGGATAAATTAATACTAAACAATTTAATTGCTTTGTCACTTGAGGCACAGATAAGAGATTGTTTGCAAGTGCGGGAACCAAAAGAGTGTGTTCCAATGACAAAGAGGGAGTTAAATTAACAGTGCCTGAACTAGTAACCGGAGTGGACACACCATTAGCATTATCAATATAAGAACAATGAGGTGCACTGGAATTTAGTAAAATAGAAGGATCATAAGTCATATGATCAGTAGCGCTAGAGTCAATAATCCATCCAGAATCCTTGGAAGAATCAGCAGAAAAAAGGGCAAGACTACCTGATGATTGGTGTAGTAAATTAGGATCAAGAACAGACACAACAGGAGCTGATGATGATGATACCCTAGGACTATTCTTAGCATTAAGGACTAAAGCCGACGGTGAATGGCTTGGTGACACCATAACTGCCGCCTTCCCGCCATCTTTCTTGTCAGCATCTTTCTTGCTACGTCGATCACGTCCTTCACGAGACTTGCGTTCATTAAAGCCATCCCACCAATCTGGATATCCATTCTTCTTAAAGCAATTGTCAATTGTATGCTTAGGATTTCCACAATAAGTGCAGCCTCCTTCAGTAGAACCCGAAGATTTGGGAAACGAAGAAACTCTGTTCTGAGTCAAAGAAAACCCTGAATTTTTAGCCGCCATAGCCACATGAGAAACACTGTTCTGATTAAGCATAATGTTACGACGTTGCTCCTCACCCCGAACAGTAGCGAATGCAGATTCCGAATTTGGAAACGGCTCTGTACGAAGAATATCACTTCGAATACGATCATATATATCATCCAGTCCCACCAGAAAAGTATAAACCCGCTCCTCATCAATTTCCTTCTACCGAGCACGTATAACATCAGGTTGGCTAAACACAATTGGTTTGCGGTAATCCAATTCCTGCCACATTGCTCGTAAGTCACCATAATATGTAGAAATTGGTTTATTCGCTTGTCGCATCTGCATAGCTCGTCGAGATAAATCATAAACCACAGATCGATCGGCTCCTTCGAAATAGGTTTGAGATACAGCATCCCAAATAGCTTTTGCTGTTGGTAAACGAATAAACAAGTTCATCACATCGGGTTCCATGGCACCGATGAGCCACCCTTTAACTATAGCATTCTCCATGCTCCACTTTTCATATAATGCATCCCCAGGAGGAGGTTCTTGAGTTCTACCAGTAAGATAACCCAGTTTTCCTCGTCCTGCAACAAACGTTTCAACCACTTGTGACCAGAGAGAATAATTCACTCAATTTAGCTTCACACCATAGGGAATTGCTGTGGGTTCTGGTGCAAAACTTACAGGATGAGCAGCTGGCACAATATTGGGGCTAGACAGAGGTGCCGTGAATGATGATAACGGCGTCGTGTTTGGAGGAACAACTCCAGACGTAGAAGTCAAGAGCGGCTCGAGTTGTGATGTTGGAGGAAGATCAGAGATGATAACAAGGAAAATAATAAGAGAGATAAATTGCAATGATGGCTGCAACTAAATCTGATAACCACAAAGTTGTCGAGGCCGTAGATATAGATGACTCTGGTTTGCAAGAACAAACACCAAGAACAGCAGCAACAACGCCGTAGCGGTAACGGGATCCGAAGACCACGCTCTGATACCAACTCAAATATGGTTAGGGTTTTAAGTATGGAGGCAGAAAAAATTGATTTTATTCTTCACTATTGGAGGTATATATACTGATACAGAGCCTTTAATTACAATTCCTACAATTAAGGAAATCCTATATTTACAAGGAAATATAACTAATTGCACGTGACTCACGCTAACACAAAATACATAATTTATACACATATATAATCAGAACTCCCACCTCAAATTTTTCTATTTGTTGCTTCAAGCCTTCAACACATATATCATCCACGTTCTAAACCTTGAAGTTATATCCTAAAGCTGAATTCTCCAAAAATTTATGAAAAAACCCAAGACAAGTATAAAGAAAACCCTAAATTTGAGGAAGCACCCAAACCCTAAATTCATTATAATTTAGACACAGTGAAAGGGAGACAGTGACCAAGAGAAAGAGGAACCCTAACCTTAATCCGGTTCAATTACCCACACCAATAGAGAGCTCAAGTTGACAGGAGAAGAACCCCTATCGAACCGCTGCCACCCACCGCTGAAGTTGCCAGAATCGAACAGAGAAGGTCGCGAGCTTTCAAGCTTCAAAATTCCACCGTGCGTGGTTGTCGAAGAAAAGGGAGGCCATGGATCAATTCAGCTCAACGAGAGGAACCCATTACGGTCGGAGTTGGGCCGCGACGCCGCTGGAATTAGGAGATAGCTTCGCAAGAGTAGACATTTGGCTCTGCCTGGGTAGGAGATCGCTTCGCATGAGTAGACCTTTGGCTTTGCCTGGGTTAGGTTAGGGAAGGGAGAGGAAAAAGAGAGGAAGATATGGCCGGTGGTCTCGCCAGCCATCGCTACTGGACGGTGGTAGTTCGATTGGTGAGGAGGCGCGGTGAGAGAGAGAGAGAGAGAGAGAGAGAGAGAGAGAGAGAGAGAGAGAGCTCGGGAGGGAGGGTCTGAGAGTTAGAGTCGAGATGAGTGAGAGAGGGTACACCAAAAAAATTTTAAGTTGGAGGAAAATACCGGTTCAAGTAACATTACATATCGGTTTAACCCTTATCTACTGAAAAAGGGTTACATTAGATATCATTTTTTAAAAAGTGGTGATATGTTATCTACTTTACATATCATCAAAAACCTCAATCGTTATTAAAATTTTTATAATATCGATTTTATTATAAACCGATATGTATGTAGTGATATTAAAGGCCTTTTTTGTACCAGTGACTGGTTCATATTGTGCAGGCTGTAGTGTGGTGGTATTTATATCAGTGCCTAATTTTAAACCCCCTAATCACCAAAAAAATTTGCCTAAACCTCCACCTATCTAGAAACTCTTTCAAAACCCCCTATAACTTATAATCCTAAATTACCCTTCTGACGCGCGCTGACGCATAGCGTGCTGACGTCACTGTAACTGTATTTTAGTGAAACTGTTTTTTTTTTTTTTTGGGAATTGAAGTTTTTGCTAAAACTCAATATTTCTCTAAAACTAAAATCAAACACTGAAATTGAATTTCATTACACTGAAACTGAATTTCAAGAATTCAATTACACTGAAACTGAATTTCAGAAATTCAGTTACACTAAATTGAAGAATTCAGTTATGAATTCACTTACTGAAACTAAATTAAGTGATGAAACAATTACACCGTGACTAAAATGCAATTACACCTTAATTAAAAAACAATTACACCTTTACTTAAACAATTACACTTCACTAAAACAGTTACACATTTACTGAATTCCGTTTCACTAAAAAGAACACAACAACCTTATAAAAAATAAAAAAACAACAATACAACAAGCCATTGAGATGAGAGGAGTAGCCAACAATAAAACGTCGTTCGATCACCTCACGGCCGACGAGTACACGACAGTCGCCACTGCCTCGATCTGTTTCTACCTGCAAATTTGATTCATCATATTTCAGAACCATAATTTCATTCAAAATTCATTTAAAACTCATGTTTCACGAATTGAAACTGTTTCATGAACTGAAACTGTTTCACGAACTGAAACTGTTTCACGAACTAAAACTGTTTAATCAATATATGTAGGCTTAAAGTTCCCTATCCAAGAAACTGAATTTTCACGCACTAAAAAATGAATAAAATAAGGTTTTAATCGCCACCACTCGCGGCGGAGCAGCCACAGTGGTCGTGAGGTTTGATTTAGGTTTCTTGTTTCTTCAACAATTGGACCAATCCAAATACATATAATTGAAGAGCACAACGAGGTGAAGAAGATAGGTACCTGACTCGTCAAAAATGGCTGCCGGAAAAGGCAGATCGCCGGCGGAGAAGTCGCGGCCTTTGTGGCTTCGATCTGCCGCCGTGGTTGATCGGATGAAGAATCCGAGCACACCATCGTGCTCAGGACGTCGAGAGGAAGAAGACTTGGGTGGTCCGGCCTTCCAACTCCGCCGAAAAAGGCAGATCGCCGGCGGAGAAGCCGCGGCCTTTGTGGCTGATCGGATGGAGAATCTGAGCACACCATCATGCTCAGAACGTCGAGAGGAAGAAGACTTGGGTGGTTCGGCATTTCAACTCCGCCGAAAAAGGCAGATCGCCGGCGAGCACCACCGATCGTAGTCGCGGCGATCTGGGCTATTTGGGCTTGATTCGGGGCGAGTGATGACAGAGGGAGAAAGAGGAGAGAAAGATGATGCTGATGGTGGTAGTATTGCCGGAAACCGTTGCCGGACGACGCCACACGCGCCGGCGATAGCTGCGCGCGGAGGAGAGAGAACAGAGAAGGTGAGAGAGAGAGAGAGAGAGAGAGAGAGAGAGAGAGAGAGAGAGAGAGAGAGAGAGAGCGTGAGGATGAGAGAAATTAAAAAAAAATTGATTTTGAATAACAGGGTTATAATAGGAATATTTAAAAAAATGTGGGTCAAACATAGGTGAATGTTAGTTGTCTAGTGGGTTTTGGGAGAGTTTAAGTGACTAATAAGGGGTTTTGAATTAGTTTTAATAAGGGTGGAGGTTTTGAAATAATTAAGCTCTAATTAGGGAGTTTTGAATAGTTTACTATATTTATATTTGGGTCTATTTGGGCAGAATGAGGCTGTATGGTTTGGCCATGATGCTCTGGTTCATTTTGGTCAGGTTGTGGAACATTTGGAATAAAGCCAAGCAAACCACTTGCAACACCATCATCAAAATAAACCTCATGCACATGATTTGGTGGCAAGTGACCAGAAACCATCAAATAAAAATCTCCATCATTTACTACATGCACCCACCCATGATTCTCCTCACTACCTGGTATCCTATACCAATAACCCACCAAATCCTTATATCCAAGAAACCTAGCTGTGTTATCTAATTCAAAGAGTGATATGCAGTCAGGGCTCAACCAGTCAGCCCAAACCACATGTCCATCTACATAAATCTTCGCCCCATTACTTAACTCCACAAATCTACCCCATAGTGAATTTGTATAGTGAAGTTGTCATCACCATCACCTAATTTAAAGACAAGGTATTAGTCAATACACAATATCCACGCAGAACTAAGGGAGACATATTCAAACCACACTAGTAGTAAATATACACTTTTACACTACCTTCAATGCTAACCATACATTCAATAAAAACAACACTCTATTTAATACACTTGCAGTAAAAAAGTATACACTAGTACATCAATAATAAACAAAGATTTTTGTTTATGTTTTTATTTTTTGCTATTAAAAAAAAAAAAAAAAGACTTATGTTGCATCTACATACTCATCACACATTAAAAATTGAACAATATGATCCACACAACCACACATGCATATAAACAGACACAAATTGCACAAAATACATTAGAGAATTGCATATCTGCTCTAATCTTAACATAAAACGACATAAACATTTTGGACCACATAGAAAAGTAACCGAATCATCAATTTTCAAATGGCGCATAACCCACATCCCACATAACCACATGAATCAAAAAAATCGAAAAGCACTTATTGTATATTGGAGGGTCCCAAAGGCTCTGAGCCTGTCCTCCATCTTCAAATCCACACCGAATCTCCCATATTCACACTAAAAAATGATGAATTTTTTACCAAACAAACAACAAAAGTCGAGATTCTCTGCCAGCAGCCTTAGTCTTAAAGCACACTTTCTAGAACAGTCGAGATTTCCTCACTGTTTGGGCCATAAATTGGCATTTACCATGACAAGATGATCGGAAAAGAGAATGGGAAAAATAGAGAAGCCGGCCTACATCTTTTAATTGAGTTTTCAGCAAGGAGGCCTAAGTGAGGAATAAAATCAAGCACTTGACGTGCGTTGTTTTCTTTGAACTAAGAGAGCTCAAAAGGGGGCTGCTATGGGGTCCCAAAATCACAAGTTGCAAGAAAGAAATATGTTACTAGCATGGTTGTTGATTTGATATAGAGAAATCATTGAAAGGAAGGGCTGCAGTGATACTGCGTGCATGAAGTAAAGGAAATATAAGGGGATGACTGCAGTGGTATTTCATGAGATTGAGGAGACTTGATAAGTGCCAAAGCCAATTGGATTTTGGCTACCCGTGTGTGGAGTGCATATATATATATATATATGTGTATGAATAGTACAAAAGAAAGATGGCAGTAAGTGGCGTGGCCTTTTGTACTAATATATATATTAAGAGGGCCCTTCCAATAAGGGATCCCTCATTTAGTGTTAAATGAGGGATCACCTTATGGGGCCTACACGGATCGTTCTGTGTTAATCCGAACCGTCCATTTTTTACATCTCCATTGATAGATCAACCCTGCAAAAAATCAACCAAATCGGAAATCGTTTGCCCGTTCGATTAAGCGATCAAAGTTTAGGTGTTTATAGAGGAATTTGTTGTTCGTCCATTTGTTTTAAACTTTAACCGCTTAAACGAACGGGTAAACGATTTCCGATTTGGCTGATTTTTTACAGGGATGATCTATCAATAGAGATGTAAAAAATGAACGGTTCGGATTAATACACAACGACCCGTGTGGGCCCCACAAGGTGATCCCTCATTTAACACTAAATGAGGGATCCCTTATTGGAAGGGCCTGTATACATATATATACAAGGTGAGGTACATATCATACATGTCTAGTTGGCTATATATATATTAGCTAGTATACATATCTAGTTGGCTGAGTAGGTGAGTTGGTGAGTTGGTGAGTGGCGTTAATTGTATAGTGTATGTGCATATATATATATGTCTATATATATATATATATACATGCAATTGAAAACATGGCAGTAAGTGGCATGGCCTTATATATATGTATATATATACATATATATATTATTTTATTATATATATATAGTTAGATATTTGACTTAAAAATAAATATATGTATATTTATATATGCTTTGCCAAATACATGTTTTTAAAGACCAAAAAGTAATTTTTACTTTTAAGTGAGCCCAAACTATTTTTTGAAAAAGAGACATGGAAGTTGGCCACTCAAAGCCTATAAATATTTTGTCTAGCCTCATTCTTCTTGTTTTGTCCGGTCTCCTTCTTCCTATTTTGTCCAGCCTCTCTCCTCTTATTTTCTACTAAAATTTCTTCTAAGCTATCCAGGCTACTTCCAAACACAAAATATCCTATGATTGGCCTGAATTGTTTTTTTCCCATTATTTCCATCCACCCAGCTACTCTATCATTTTTCACACTCAAATACCTTCTACATAGCCCGGGCAACTTTCTTTCCTTATTTTTTATGTTTTGATCGTCCAATCTCTTTTCATGATTATTGCGCCCAAATATCAACTATGTTGATCACCCAACCTTGTGAGCATGATGAAAGTGATCAATTAAAATCTATCCGGGCTACCCCGCCCTTGGTTTCAAAAGTGTTGGTCGCCCACTACATGAGGCCAGGAGAAATGGCTTATATGAGGCCGGGAGAAAATGCTTACAAGAGGCTGGGCGAAAATATTTTATGAAGTGGCTTCAAAGGCCTAGAGGAGGCCGGATTTTGGCGAGGGATCATGAAAGTGGCTCGACTTGTGTGAGTGAAAGGCCAAAATATTTTATTGAGTGGCTCAATCCACTATGTCATATTAAATAAAAGAGTGATTCCGGCCTATTTAGAGGCCGGGTCATCTCTTTCTAGTGTTTTTATAGAATGAGTTGGCCTATCTAAATGCAATTTGCTAGGCCATGTATAATTTCAAGCAAAGACTAATAATTCCGGCCTAGCAAGAGGCCGGGTTATGAATTTAAAATAACGAAATCGGTCCAATCGAAGATAAAAATGGGCTGGGCAGTTTATTATTGGGTATAAAAAATAAAAATAGGTGGTTCCAGCCTAGTTTTGAGGCTGGGTCGTTTCATTTTATTTTAATTTTTTTTAATTAAGTTTGGGTCTCAATATTTGGGCCGAATTTTTATTAAGCTTAAAGCCTCAAAAAGTTTGATCGAGCCCAAAAGCTTCTTGATGAAATTTCTTAGCCAATAATGGCTATGCCCAAGTCACATAAGGATTTCTCATCCACCAAGAAGTTCTACTTAAGCTAGAATTCCGTCCAAGTAAAGAGTTCAAATTTGGAAAGGATTCCCATCAACCATCAATGCTCAAGATCACGTGGTTATCAAGGAAGAATCCGATCGAATCCTAATTTCAAGAGAGTTCAAATCTCATATGTACAAGGAGTTTAGAGGGAATCTCGGGCCAAGTAATGGCCCATTGCTATCCTAACCCTTATATATAGACGCATTCAGAAGAGAAAAAAGGACATTTAACACACAGCAATCAACTCACAAATTTCTCAAGCTCTCAAGAATCTCTCAAAGTTCTTTTGCTTTCGATTTTATTTAGTTGCTACCGTTCAAGGCGCTTTTAGGTTTTCAATAGTTCTAGTTCACTAGATTTGTAGCTCTACCATCATCCTTCCCAAAGGCTTGTGGTATCGATTTATTTTTGTTTACTTTTCATGCAACTTTATTTGTCTTTATTTCAACTTTAATGCAATTTTTCTTTCATTCGCCATCAATCTAATGCCTGTTATTTTCATTGTTTCTTTGAATCTTGAAGTTAACTTGGTTGGTCAAAATCGTATTGAGTTTCATTATATTTTTGTTATCCATAGTTTCTTTATTTTGCTTGGGCACTTGCACCACTTTGTGCATGAGTTCGATCACGTAATTCTAAGGAGGCCAACTAGTGGGTCGGATTCCGATTCCAACTAGGCCTTTAAGAGCCTTGTCCCCGAGGCTAGAAAAGAACCTAGGCCAAGAGTGGTTCCTAGCTTGGCCGATCAATCGCTTGATAAGAATCAATTTAGGCGCAGTTACTCAACACAATCATTATCACATTCCGATCTAGCCAAAACTTGGCTTGACGGTGGCACGCCCTGCACTTACACAAAAACGGACCAAAGTGTTGCTTTTGGCCAACCTGGCTAAAAACAAGTGAACACTCACGTGATGGTTTTTGACGAAAAGTTAGACGAAATTAGACGGCGGTGTGACATTGCAAATCGTTTTAAATTCAGGTGTCACATTGACTCAAATTTTTTTTTTATTATTTTTTTTTTCAGGCGTTAAAAAAAAGGGTTATAATCATGTGGGTAAATTAAAAATAGGGCTCTCTCCAAAAGAGAGCTGCTATTTGCACACCTTTTTTTTCTTTTTGCACACACTTTTCTCCTACACACCTCCTATTATCTTTTAAAATGTAAAATTTCTCTTTAACACACCCCCTCTCATTACCAAAATACCATCAATCTCATTAATCTTACCAAATTTCTCTTACCCACCCCACCCAATCCATTCAAACAATACACACCCACTCAACCGTTTCAGACAAGACACACCCCCACCCCCAACCCCAACCTCACACCCACCCGATCCTAGCCAAGAACACACCCCTGTTTACCAACATCATCATCGAAGCTGTCACCACCGCCGTTAACTCAGTCGTCGAAGTCGCCGTCAACTCACTAATGTCAATCCGCCGTTGGGGGTCTCACCACCTTACTACAACATCATAGCCCTTGTTGTCAACCCATAGTTATGTTTTGAGCTAAATTATTTTGATTCATATGCAAATCTAAGTTTTTTTATCAAATTTAAATTGGTTCATTCATCCCAAGACCTATTTTTTTCTGTTTGAGATAATTTGGAGTGTGGGTTTTCTAGGTTTCAAGATTGAAATTTCGAATTTGGGTTGTAGGATTTCGCAGGTCGTTTGGCACTGGTCTATTGAACATTTCAGTTTCGTTCGGTAGTAAGCTGTCGAACCTTTCCCAAATGTTATCAGAGCCTTGAAAGATTGTTGTTAATCATAGTCCTTGTGATATCAGAGTGGTCCTAATCCACTGATTACAAACATTGATCGACAACACTTTACTTTTTTATTTCCAGTTTGATTTTTTTTACTTACTAGTCGCAATGGGTGGGAGTCCGTTTAGCCGAGGTAAGGCGTTGAGGACGTAGATCACTATTGTTCTTGTTGACATTTCGTAGAAAATCAATCTGTTTTAAAATGGCAAACTTGTTTAGATCATTTTCTTGTAGGTCTGATGGATCTGGATCTAGTGGAATCATGAGGATAAATAACACTGAAGAAGTAGTACGGAAAGACTATGAAAAACATTTGCAGAACTTGAAAATCCCTAAAGTACCAATCTATGATATTTATAGAAAATGGTCATTTTCTTTCAAAAGTGATTTTGTTATTACAACTTGCGAAAGAACTGTTTCTATATCAGACACTCATGAAAATTTTCAGTTATTTTCACCAGAAATGCTAAAGAAAGGAGCATAAGAAAAGAGATTTTAAATATTTACATATAGGGTTAATCCAGGTAGCTGTAAAACCTTTAACAAGAACTGGACTTAAGACTTCTGTTCTCATCTGCGTAAGAGACTGTAGATATTGAGCTCATTGTATATATAATTTTTATCCTTAAAACTACATATTTTTGTCTATGTCTTTTAGCAATATTTAGCGTTCTAATTCTTATTTTTATTATTTAGTTAATTAGTGGGTTTTATTAGTTTTTGACTTATTTCTTAAATTTTATTAGGTTGTATTTATTTTTAGGTTAGATTAAAAATTATAATTTTTATTAAATAGTTTTATTTGTGTTTTGTAGGTTTTTAAAGTTAAAACCCAATAAAAGAATGAAGAAATGAAGTTGCAGTGGCCCAAATTCATGCACAAAGCCCAGCCCAATCCGCCCAGCAGAAGCCCAACCCACCTCTTGGAAGTCGAATGGTCACTAAGCCCAGCAGAAGCCCAGCCCGCTTGCTCTCTTGCCTTCCGCCTCTCTCTCTTCATTTTGATTAATCAACCCATCATCCACTGGGAAGGCGACATGTGGCAACCACCCAACTGCAGCTTCACCATTTCCTTCCGCCTCTCTCTTTTCCATTTCATTAATCATCCTCTCTCCTCTCACATACTGACACGTGGGCAGCCTTTCTCCTCATTCTTCCGCAAAGCAACACTACCCATGTGAGCCAGCAGCCAGCCAAGCCAAGCCGAGCTCCCTTCTCTTTCTCTCTCCCTCACGTAGCTTTCCAGCCGCCAGCCGCAAGCCAAGCCGCACGGCTCTTCTTCTGTGCCAAAGCAATCACGCGAATTTCTTGATTAATCAAGCATTCAACCAACCAGCAGGCGCCACGTGGCCATCTTCCAGCTGCTTCCAAATTGCTCTAACTCCAGCTCTTTGTGTTGATCCTTATCTCAATAGCTGTCACTAACTTTCTCCCCTTCTGATATTTTCTACCCTAGTATTTGCCTATAAATAGGAACATTCAGCCGTCTCTTCATATCTTTTACCCTAGAATTTAATTTACTGCATTTTCTAGTATTCTCTTAGGATTTCTCTCTCAAGCCATTTGGCTATAATGTTTGAGAGAGAATAGGATGTAATTTTCTTGCATTTTAATTAATAAAATTTTAATATTATGTCACTCTTCTCTTTTCCTTTATTTACTTTATGCCTTTTATTTTATATAATTCTTTATTTTATGGTTAACTTTAATATTATGTCTCTCTTCTCTCTTCTCTGTTCTTCTAATCTTTTATTTACTTTATGTCTTTTATTTTATGTAGTTATTTACTTTATTGTTAGTAGTGTTATTTATTTTATTGTTCTTTATATTACATGCTCATTTATTTATTTCTTTATTTTTATTTAAGATATAAGATCATGGGTGGTCATTAAACCTCCTTACGAAGGTAAGGGGGAAGCACCACCATGAACATTATTAAATGAGGCCTTTATGTTAATTTTTCCCTTATTTAAGATCTTACAAGCTCTAGATTTTGATATTAAAATGAGATAGAGATCCTCTTTCACCCATAATGTCATATATTATGGGTTGTTAGATCTTCTTTCCACATTTTAGCTTTATGGTTAATTGTTTTAAACACAAACTTTTTGAACTCTAGTTGTTCCTTAGTTTTGGTTCACTTGAGTTTCTTAAAATTTGTACTTTCTAAGCAAAATCAAGATCTACCATATAAATCTTCAATTCTTGTGCTTAATTCATATTTATCTTTGTAAGAGGGCATCAAGTGACTCTTGGGTGCCCTCCTTTTTAGGAAAATTACTAAAAATCTCATTTAATATGTTAATAAGTGGTGTGGAACTCTAACCTTGGTTATTATACCATTGTTTAGTTTCTAAAACCAAAAAGTTGTTATTTTCCTTTCTAGATTTAATATTACAATTCTTGCACCTTTATTTACCTTATTCTCTTTTCATCTATTTTATTTGCTTCTTAATTTAGTTGCATTTAATTTTAAGTTGTCTCACAAACCAACAAAATTTCCAAACTAGGTTAGTTTTAAATTAACTTAAGTTTAAGCTTAGTGTATCGTTTGTCATCACTTCTTGAGGTTCGACCTCGTTAATATACTACTAGACTCGTATATTTGCGAGTAAATAAAATTTTACAACAATTTTACAATAAATTTTACAACAAGTTGTAAATAAAAGCTTACAACAAATTTTAAGCTTAGTATATCGCTTATTGTTTACCATTTTTAGTTTATTATTTATTTTAGTGGTCTTCTTTGTTTTGTGCTTGTGTTAAATATAAATTCTTGCTTTTATTTAGCATATTTATAGTTGTCTGTTTCTTTGTAGCTTCCATAACTAGTATCTAGCATCATATTTTATTTTCTTTATCATTAGTTTTGTCTTCTTTGCCATCAAATTAAAAATATATATATAGTAGCATATTTATTTTTTTCTTGTCTTTAGGTTGTTGCATCTAGTTTCAATTGTTGAATTTTTCTTCTTGTTTTTATTTATTGTAAAAAAAAATAAAAAAAATCAAATATTTTTGTCATTTAGTATAATTTGGTTATATCTTATTTATTGTTGTGTTGTGCATCTTATCCATTGCAACATTAGATAAGGTAATTTCTATTTCCTCTTATTTCATTTCTCTTTTCCTATTTCCACCTCTTGTTTATTTTTATTTCCCTTTCTCCTTTTGTTATTGTTTTAGTATTTATTCTAGTATTTTCTTTTTAGTGCTTGCATTGGGGAGAAGTTTGCAAAGGTGTGGTCATCAAGATTTTAAGTCGCATGGAGGGAACAAATAAGCAAAAAATGCAAGAAGAGGAACCTAAAAGGTCTCCTTACATTCCTTCGATGGAGATCCCTCTTGGGCCCATTGAAGATGTCCATTCAGAACTCAACCCAGCTGAAGTAGCAAGGTTATATTTAATAGGGCATTTACACCCTAAATTCGAGGGAAAAAACCAGTTTTTCTACGAAGCTGTTCTTGTAGAAACTGGATCGGTTAAAGTAACCCATAATTACATAAATGACTCTAAAAGAGTTATTGGATTTTCCCAAATGTATATCTTAAAGGTATTATCTTGGAATGATTGAGGCCCAAACCCAATGTCTAAAAGACGTTTCAAAACCCCGAAAATATTTCCAAATTATTTCAGTTATTTTGATTACCAACATGCTTGGGAAAATCCTTTATGTCTCCAAAATGATATTTTTTCCCACTCTTGGTTTTTCAATTTTCAAATCAAAGATAAAAAACCTCTTCCTAATTGGTTTAAAGCCTGGTTTCTCATTTGGGGTCCTTCTGTGGATCTCCTGCCTTTAAATTTAAAAGATTCTTTCTTCAGATTTAAATCTTCTAATTTTGATATGGCAGATTACTGGGAAGCTCTCATTTGGTTTTTTTTTATCTTTATGATATGATTTGGATCCTAAAATGGGTCTACGAAATATCTCCACCTGAGGAGGATGATTTTATCTGTCTTCCTCACCTTAAGAGGCATCTTTTCATAAAATGGTGGGATAAGTTTCAAATTCAACACTTGCTTCCCCCTAGATTTAAAATAAAATCAGTAATAGAGGTCCTTACAGGAGCAAAAGAAGCCTTCTCTTTTCAATCTCAAAAGGAACCTGTTCCTGTCCTTAAAAGACTTTTATCCCAAATTAAAGCAGCTAAATTAGCTGATCCCTCTTTATCTCAAGCCGAAATCAAACAACAACTACTGGAGGCTCTGGATGAAGTAGATAAAATGTCAACATCCGAGGCAGAAGAAGACGACACTCATCTAAACAATGAAGATGACTATGAAGGACTCTTTTCTCCTCTTTACAGATAAGGTGTCGGCCATTTCACCTTTTCATAAAAGAATTCTACTGTTCACCTTAGTGCGGGTCACTGTTCATATCACCACGTCACCTTTTGTCTCCCACTCAGTTTGAATGCGCCTAAAGGATAAGAAGGAATCTGCTTTTCCCTTCTATATAAGCAAGGCCCCTTCTCATTTCAGAGGCATCACAAGTTTTAGCCTTCAAATAGAAGTTTAAGTTTTCTTTGAGTGGGAAAATTGAAAAACCAAGACTGGGAAAAAATATCATTTTGGAGACATTTTTCCCTCGAATTTAGGGTGTAAATGCCCTATTAAATATAACCCTTATTCTTCATTCAGTTATTTTGAATGAAGAATAAGGGTTAAATATCTCATTCATGATGTTTTGGAATTCTGAAGGAGCATTTTTTAAACCAAAGGGCATTACGTTCCATTCGTATTGTCCAAATGGGACTGTAAAAGCAGTTTTATACCTTTCTTGTTCCTTGATCTGTATTTTCCAGTATCCTGATTTCATATCAAATTTTGAGAAAATTGTGGCTCCACACAATCTATTTAATAAATCTTTTTTATTAGGCAAAAGATACCTAATTCATCTAAGAGCCTTATTAAGGGGTTTGTAATTGATTACTAACCTGATGACTCCTTTTTGAACTCTAGTTGTTTCTTAGTTTTGATTCATTTGAGTTTCTTAAAATTTGTACTTTCTAAGCAAAATCAAGATCTACCATATAAATCTTCAATTCTTGTGCTTAATTCATATTTATCTTTGTAAGAGGGCATCAAGTGACTCTTGGGTGCCCTCCTTTTTTGGAAAATTACTAAAAATCTCATTTAATATGTTCATAAGTGGTGTGGAACTCTAACCTTGGTTCTTATACCATTGTTTAGTTTCTAAAACCAAAAAGTTGTTATTTTCCTTTCTAGATTTAATATTTTAATTCTTGCACCTTTTATTCCAAATTAAAGCAGGTAAATCAACTGATCCCTCTTTATCTCAAGCCGAAATCAAACAACAACTACTGGAGGCTCTGGATGAAGTAGATAAAATGTCAACATCCGAGGTAGAAGAAGACGACACTCATCTAAACAACGAAGATGACTGTGTAGGAGTCTTTTCTCCTCTTTACAGATAGGGTGTCGGCCATTTCACCTTTTCAGAAAAGAATTCTACTGTTCACCTTAGTGCGGGTCACTGTTCATATCACCATGTCACCTTTTGTCTCCCACTCAGTTTGAATGCGCCTAAAGGATAAGAAGGAATCTGCTTTTCCCTTCTATATAAGGAAGGCCCCTTCTCATTTCAGAGGCATCACAAGTTTTAGCCTTCACATAGAAGTTTAAGTTTTCTTTGAGTGAAGTTTTCTTTGAGTGTTCAAGCGTGCTATTTAAGTTTGTAAGTTTGAAGAAACATTTGGAGGTAACCTGTTCCAAATGCATTTGTAAGTTACTATGCTTGCTTTTCTTGTATTCTACATCTGTATTTTCCAGTTTCTCTTTATTTGTTTATGTATCTATTATATCCTTTCACTGCCAGTTTATAAATATAAAAGGGATTAAATCCTGGGTTTAAATGGTATCAGAGCCACAAGGTTGTTATTAATCATAGTCCCTTTGACATCGGAGTGGTCTTAATCCACCGATTACAAACATTGATCGACAACAATTAGCTCTTTATTTCAGTTTGGTTAATTTCTAAACTTTGGGGGGGGGGTGGAAGTCCGTGTTAGCCGAGGATAGGCGTTGAGGACGCTTGACACCGTTGACAACTTCAAAGGTTTTTAAATTTCCAAATTTGTTTTAAATGGCTAATTTGTTTAGATCACTGTCTCGTAGATCGGATGGATCTAGATCCAATGATATTATGAGGATTAAAAATGTAGAAGAAGTGGTAATCAAGGATTACGAAAAACAGTTGCAAAACTGGAAAATCCCTAAAGTCCCAATTTATGATATTTATAGAAAATGATCTTTTTCTTTTAAAAGTGATTATGTAATTAAAACATGTGAAAGAACAGTTGCGATCTCTGAAGCCCATGAAAACTTCCAACTTTTTTCACAAGAGATGTTAAAGGAACATCGAAAAAGAGATTTTAAATATTTGCATATTGGTTTAATTCAAGTTGCGGTAAAACCTTTAACTAGAACTGGGCTAAAAACTTCTATTCTTATCTGCATAAGAGATTGCAGGCACAACAAATTCTCAGATTCTCTTCTGGGGGTGGTAGGGTCATCACTATGTGATGGGCCAGTATTTTTCAATTGTTTTCCCAACTCACTTGCAGATGAAGGAGCCTTAAAGGTTTTAACCTTGAATCTTCAAACCCAAGGGTTTGATATGATCTCGGGTTCACAAAATATGGCTGTTGTTTATAGAATATATTATAAAGCCATGAATACTTTGTGTCCAGAGGCACATAACTTAGAAGCCAAAGGTAAGACTACACTTTTTCAGGCAAATTTGGGAAAAACTAATGTAGTGGTACCTAAAACTATTATGTGGAATGACATAACTCTCCCTGAAAGATGGACCCTCCAGAACCAGGTACCTGCCAAGCTATTAGAAAATCAAGAGGTAGATCAGATCATTGAGCACCAAGATAGAGATGTAGAGATAAAATTCTCTACTAACAGGTAAGAAGGCCTCAATCACCAACTTTTTCGGATTTAGAAGGTGAACTTTTTATTAACATGTTAGAAGAAGAAAGACCTTTTGACATAGATCATGAACTCTTAAAAAGAGAATTCATGAGTGGGAAAAATAGGAAGAAAAGGGAATGGTTTGAGCAAGCCTTTTGCCCAAAACAAAAGGAAATTCTTCATAGCGCTTTTAATGCAAACATAACAAAGAACAGAAGGCACATAGCTTTCTTTGTTTGGTTTAAGGGATTTGCAAGGAGGCAAAACTTAGAAGAATTTAACCAAGTAATCAATACCCTAGAAAGTTCTTTTAAAAATTACCTAACTAAAAAAGGAAAAGTAGTTAGGGTCATCCATCCACCAGCAGAAACCCTAGAAATAAACGGAGGGTTAGCTGCTCCTTTTAAAAGTGATGCTCTGTCTAAAATAGACAAAGTAACCACAGAACATATTAGAAATGTTTTGTCTCAGGGAAATTATACCAATCTTTAGAAGCCCAAACCTCAAGAATTGAGGATTCCATAAATAAATTGTGTCCCAAAGAAATAAAAACAGAAGTTTCTACCTCCTCTAAAGTAACAAGTCAAGAAGTTATGTTTAAACCACCACCTGTCGTAGAAAATTATAAACTAAAAGCACCAATCACTTCCAACCAACAGAAAGATGTGATGAATGAAATACTAGATAGGTTGTCTAAACTAGACATCAAAAAAGACACGCCATATAAATCAGATGGAACAGGAAGCCATGTGGTAAATGTCTTGTCTAAAGAAGATGAAGAAGAAGAAGAAGAAGACTTAGAACATCTTAAAGGTGTTATCTTGGAATGATTGGGGTCCTAACCCAATGTCTAAAAGACGTTTCAAAAATCCTAAAATTTATCCAAACTATTTTAGTTATTTTGATTACCAGCATGCCTGGGAAAATGCTTTGTGTCTCCAAAACGACATTTTCTCACACTCCTGGTTTTTCAATTTTCAGGTCCGAGATAAAAAACTCCTTCCAAACTGGTTTAAAGCTTGGTTTCTTGTTTGGGGTCCTTCCATTGATCTTTTACCCTTGAATCTAAAAGATTCTTTTTTTAAGTTTAGATCTTCCAACTTTGACATGGAAGGTTACTGGGAAGCACTTTTGTGGTTTTTTTTATCTTTACGATATGATTTGGATTTTAAAATGGGTTTTTGAAGTTTCTCCACCAGAGGAAGATGATTTCATCTACTTTTCATAAAATGGTGGGATAAGTATCAAATCCAACACTTGCTCTATCCAGGTTTAAAATTAAACCTGTAAATGAAGTTCTTTCAGGAGTTAAAGAAGCCTCCTCTTCTCAGTCTAAAAAGGAACCTAAAGAATCTGTTCATGTCCTTAAAGGACTCTTATCTCAAATCAAAGCAGCTAAATCAGCTGACCCTTCTATCCCAAGCTGACATCAAACAACACCTCCTTGAGGCTCTTGATGAAGTTAATAAGATGTCAACATCTGAGCCAGAAGATGACGACACCCATCTAAATGGTGAAGATGACTGTGAAGGAATATATTCCCCACTTTACAAATAAAGGTGTCGACCATTTAACTTTTCAAAAGGAGTTAAAGAAGCCTCCTCTTCTCAGTCTAAAAAGGAACCTAAAGAATTTGTTCCTGTCTTTAAAGGACTCTTATCTCAAATCAAAGCAGCTAAATCAGCTGACCCTTCTCTATCCTAAGCTGACATCAAACAACACCTCCTTGAGGCTCTTGATGAAGTTGATAAGATGTCAACATTTGAGCCAGAAGATGACGACACCCATCTAAATAGTGAAGATGACTGTGAAGGAATATATTCCCCACTTTAAAAATAAAGGTGTCGGCCATTTAACTTTTCAAAAGGCAATCACTATTCACCTTAGTGCGGGTCACTGTTCATATCACCACGTCACCTTTTGTCTCCCACTCATGGATAGTGCGCCTAAAAGCCATGAAGGAATCTGTTTTTCTCTTCTATATAAGGAAGGCCTCCTCCTTCGTCAAAGGCATCACAACTTTTAGATTACAAGTTTAAGTTTTAAGACTTTAGTTTCGAGACAAAAGTTAGAAACTCTGCCTCTTTCTTTTGAGTGTTTGAGTGTGTTTTTAAAGTGTGCAAAGCTTAACATTCCATTTGGAGGTCTCCTGTTCCAAATGCATTTGTAAGTTATCATGCTTGATTCCCTTGTATTTTACTTCTGTATTATCCAGTTTCTCTTTATCTCTTTATAAATTAGGATTCATAAAATGGACAACTAACAAATAAGCTCAGTTGGTTGGGAGCATAAATTTGGTGTTTGAGGTCTATTGTTCGACTCCCAGCTTAGCCAAAAACTTACATTTTTTAATTGAATGTAGATATCATTTGTGTTCTCGGTTTGGTTTGGTTCGGATTGGTGTTTTAATGTCCAGAACCTGAACCAACTCATGAGGATCCGGTTCAGTTCAGTTTCAGTGTTGACTGGTTTTAGTCAACACGGTTTTTCCACGGTTTTTTCCCATCGGCTTGGTTCGGTTGTTCTGTGTAACGGTTTTTATGCCCACCCCTATCCAAAATATTATGAATGAAACTTTTAACCCTTACTCTTCATTCACTATTGTTTACATTGATGAAGTTTTGGTGTTCTCAAACTCATTTGAACAGTATGTTAAACATTTAAAAGTATTTCAAAAAATTATTATGCATGCTGGTCTTGTGTTCTCCGCCAAGAAAATAGAAGTTTTTCAGGTAAGAATTAGGTTCTTAAGCCATAATATCTTCTATGGCACCATAATTCCAATCAACAAGGAAATTGTGTTCATAGAAAAGTTCCCTGATGAACTTAAAGAAAAAACCCGGTACATGCGAGCTACTTCAGCTGGATTTGATTCCATATGAATGTTCTCAATGGGTCCAAAAGGGATCTCCATCGAGGGCAAATAAGGTGACCTTTTAGGCACCTCTTCTTCTGTAGTTTGTTTATCTTTTCTTTCTAGGGGACCTCTGTGGTCCATGAATTGGTTGTTTGGATTTTTGTGCTGCTGTGATGGTGATATTTTGCTCATCCTTTCCCTGCAAAAATTCGCAAGTCAGAAAATCTGGGAGAGAATTATTTTCTCCTTTTATATATTCAATTTGGAAGTCAAAAGCAGATAAAATGACCTGTCATCTAGCAAAGATTTGTTTCATCTTAAAGGTACTCTCTCTGAAAGATTCGTTTGACAGCTTACTACCGAACGAAACTGAAAGGTTCGACAGCTTACTACCGAACGAAACCGAAATGTTCAGCAGACCAGTGCCGAACGACTTGCGAATCCAAAATGAATAACCAGAAAATTCACTTTTGCACTCTAAAAAACCTCACTCCAAATCATCGCAAACAAACGAAAAAGGTATTGAGATTGATTAACCAATTGAAATTAGATAAAAAAGTATTAGATTTACATTCAAATCAAAAAATTTTAGGTTTGAGCATGCCTCCAACTTTCAATGGCTATGGTGGAGAGATGATGCATGGCGGCGATGAAGGCGGATTGACGGCGGGAGGTGAGTGTCGGCAATTTTGGGATAGAGGTGGGGTCACGGGTGGGGTGTGTTTTAGTTGTGGTTAGAGGTGAGGTTGATGGTGGGGTGTGTAGTTGTGGTTTAGGAGTGTTGGGTTTGGGGTGTGTAACGAGAGTTTTTTTTTTTTTTTCAAATAATGTGAGTTGTCTTTTAAAGTAATTTTTTTTTTTTTGTAAATTAAAAAATTTCAAAAAAAAAACTAAGGGGGGAGGGGAAAAAAAAAAAAAAAAAAAAAAAGTGAGCCAGCACTCCTCCAAAATCATTCCTGCTCTGCTTGGATTTCTCTTCTCACCCTCTCTGTAAAACGCACGCCAATACAACCCACCCAGTCATCTTTCCATGCAAACCTGGTAGGGATTTGCTCTTCTCCTTCTCCGGAAAGTGTTTAAATTCCTTGTTATTTTTACAAAGTTTCTGTATGATCTCTCAACATACTGCCAAATGCTACCTCAGTTGCCATGAAATTTTGATCTGGGTCAGTCACTGAACAATTCCACAGAAATATAAGTGCTTGCCTTTTTCTGTTTGTCTTGGCTTGCTTGTGTGTTTGAAGTTTGATTTTCGTGTCTATAAACCAAAATGCTTGAAGGGTTAACCAATATGATTAAGATAGGAGAGAACCCACCAACTGGTTTTTCTTGGATATGTTTTTAGTTTTAAATGTCTTCTTAGGTACTCCAATATAGTCATGAGAGTATGTTATTGTCCTTTGTTCGTGTTACTGATGGCTCTGTATGCCAAAATTATGAGCAACAAAGTGTTAGTGATAATTCTAACACGTTTTTCTTTGGCTCTCACAGTTTATAGATTGTGTCTATGAGGCGATATTGAAGGCAGAGATATTGGCTACAGCATTAAGCTAAACTTCAAACATGGTAATCGGGAATTCAAGTTTTCTTTTTTTCTTGTTTAACTTTCCTGGAAACCTTAATGGCAAAAAAAAAAAAAAACTTTCCTGGAAACCTCTGAGAAAAAGTGTCTTTTCTAGGGTTTAATTGTTTCATTCTTCTTGCATTTTATAACCTTGAATTTTGTGTTTTGGGTTTGTTTTATTTGGATCAATAAAGTCACAGGCAGATATTAGGAAGTGGTTTATGAAGTCGCATAACAAGGGCAACAACAATAAACCGGTGTCGAGCGCTTCACAGACTCTGTCTACTACTAAGACATATCCTAAAGAACCAGTGAGTTCATTTCATTTTACGTCTGTTTTAGTGTTCAAGAAAGGTTTTGTTGCATTTGCTTGTTTGTGTTTGTAAAGGTTCGACATATCTTTTTTAGCATTTAGGGTTTTGATTGTTTGGCTTTGCTATTTGTCTTGGTAAACAATAGTATGCCATTTTGTACCAAAAAAAGAAGTAGTATGATTTTTCTGGAGCTGGTTATCGTAGAAAATGATTGAAACCAAGGGGAAATTGAGTTTTGATTCTTTTGTTTAGGCGTATTTTTTTTTCCAAATGATGGGCTACCCAACTCAACTAAAGTGTAAGAAAAGGAGGGTTGTTTTCTTGTTTTTAAGTGATTTTTTATTGGATGTTTTTTTTTTCTTGTAGTAATCAAGGAAACTATGATGTCTAATCAAATAGTAAAAAACCCAAACGGAAATTTCATAGACAGAACATTGAGTATGAGCATTTGTTTTTATTTTTTATTTTTTTCTCCCTATTTGGCTAGTGCTCACAGGAGCTGGGGAACTTTGAAACTTTATTAATCATAATATTATTTCCTTGCTTTTTTAATTTTATTATCTTTGATAAACCAGATTCATGGAGGTCAAGAAAATTCAGGCCGGAGGAAAACTAGCAAATATTTTCCTACAGATAAACAAAAGCCAAAAGATGAGAAAGAAATAACTGAAGTTCCAGCCAAAAGAAAGACTTGTAAGGATCCTGATGAAAATGTGGATCTTGATGAAACTGTGAAACCCTCTCCTGCAAAAAAAGTTCATAAAGTTAATGATGACGATGATGATTTTGTCTTGCCTCCTTCTAAGAAGAATTCAATTGATGCCACTCCTAGTAAGAAATTGAAGAGTGCGTCTGGCAGGGGAATCTCGCAGAAACTTATGGCTGTAAATGAAAATGATGATGATGATACCAAGGATGCAGAATCTCCTTGCAAGTCTAGTGGCAGGGGTCGCGGTGGAAGGGGTACATCAGCGGGACCAGCTGGTGGAAGAGGTAGAGGCGCTGGACGAGGTGGATTTATGAATTTTGGAGAAAGGAAAGATCCTCCACACAAAGGGGAAAAGGTTAAATGTTTTGGAATGTCTTTAATTGATTAACGAAATGATTCTTATAAAAAGATTTGATTAATGAACTGGTTGTTATTCAAAATTTTATTAAAGAATTAACTGTGTTGATGTTAACAATTTGTCCCTGTTTGCATGTTTCAGGAAGTTCCTGAAGGTGCTCCAGATTGTTTAGCTGGTTTAACTTTTGTAATTAGTGGTACACTTGACAGGTAATTGTTGTAATATTTATGTGACTTCCTGAAGCTTGTTCAATATTCAATTGCAGATTTAAAATCCTTTCTCCATACCTTCTTGGCAATCCTCGATCCCATTTTTCTCGAAGCTATCACATATAATTGCTACTAAACATGGCTTGATTGTTTTGATATCATTGTTTCAAGCATAATGTTATTTGGGTTGCAGTAATTAATTTGGTTATTTCTACTTTCCTTGCTTTCATGGTATGGTTTACTAAATGTTTATATCTTTCAGCCTGAGATTGAATTTTAAAATTTTACCGTACTTACAGTCTGGAAAGGGAGGAAGCAGAGGATTTGATAAAACGACATGGCGGTCGTGTTACTGGATCTGTCAGCAAGAAAACGGTTACTTCATGTTTCTGTCTTGTATTTTCTTGGATTCAGATAGCAGTGCTGGCATGTGATTTACGTAGTCTGTTTTGCAGAACTTTCTTTTATGTGATGAAGATATTGAGGGAAGGAAATCCTCTAAAGCCAAAGAACTTGGGTTTGTTATCTTTGATTCATACTGAAATAAAATGAATTTTCATATTACTTCTATTTCCTTACATTTATATATACATTTTAATTGTATTATGTAGCACGGCTTTTCTTACTGAGGATGGATTGTTTGACAAGATTCAGGCATCAGTTTGTGCTAAAGCACCTGTGCAAGGAGGAAAGAAATCTGCGGATGATGTTGCAGCAACATCTTTGCCAAATAAAAGCCCTAAGAAAGTAGCATTGAAGAGTATGCTCCCATTAACTCAAAAACTTTGTGTATCATTGCTATTGCAGATTCATAATATTTGGGTTGGCTGGGTTTACTCTGTGTGCGTGTGTCATGCTTACTTGCATGTCACGTCTTTTGTTGCATGTGTACTTGCTTTACCTGTTGCTTTCTCCTTCTATGTCCAATTTTCTAATTTTGTATGTGGTTCCATTGTGTTTTTATATTGTCCTCTTGATACATATGGGCACTTGAAATTTGTTTGGTTGGCTCTCTCTCTCTCTCTCTCTCTCTCTCTATTTCTCTCTGTATCATTGCTATTGCAGATTCATAATATTTGGGTTGGCTGGGTTTTCTCTGTGTGCATGTGTCGTGCTTACTCGCATGTCACGTATTTTGTTGCATGTGTACTTGCTTTACCTTTTGCTTTCCCCTTCTATGTCCAATTTTGTAATTTTGTATGTGGTTCCATTGTGTTTTTATTTTGTCCTCTTGATACATATAGGCACTTGAAATTTATGTTTGGTTGTTCTCTCTCTCTCTCTCTCTCTCTCTCTCTCTATTTCTCTCTCCCGTTGTGTCCAATTATGTGATTTTTAATGCAGTGTTAATTCAATTCCAGCAGTTGAATTTTTGCATTTTTTTTTGGTTTCCAAGGATGGTGTTGAATCCAAATGTGCGAAAAGTTGAGGGTATCTTATGCCTGAAATTTCTTGTCTTTTTAGTGCTTATGCCTTTTTTTTAGCCGGGTTAGTGCTTATGCCTATTCTCACACAGTTTCACACATAGGAAAATTTATTTATATACTTACATTTATCTTTATACATATGTATAAACATGTATACTTTTGCCTTACTAAGCAATGGTAACCACCTTAAGGCAATCTGCTAAAAGAAGCTATAAGGCAAAAGTTGAAATGAAATTTGGAAGATATTAATGTAACATAGGGTACTAGAAACTGTACCAGACTTCATATGGTATCAATACGATTATCTTATATTCTGTTTCTCCTTTTAATTTGCTAAATGGGACCATAAATCAGTATTCAACATTTTTAGAAAAAATTTGATAGTCAATTTTAGATGTCAGGGAATAAACAAATTACACTCTTTTCTGTTTAACCATATTCCATCTGCATTCATCAATCAACTTTTAAGTTTTTTATTTTTTTTTGGGGGAGAAATGGTTTTGAACTTTGAACTTTTTTTTTTTGACCACTGAACTTTGAACTTTTAGTTTTGTAATTTAATGATTTTTCTTTTTCTTTTCCCGTTCACATTTGTCTCAGTCCTGCACATGTGTATCTCTTTCTTTCGTTGCCCATATTGTATCAACTGTATACTATTTTGCAATGATGGAACCATAAGCAAATCTTTCTTGTTCTATGTAGCTTGGTTGCTTTTCATGGCAGCTTTTAATAAGTATTTGCATCATTGTTGAAATTTTCTTGTAAAATTTGGCGTGTGACTGTTCCAGAAGATTGCACTGCCAGCTCCTTGGTCTCAAGTGTATCCCCCAAAAAGGTGCAGTCGGATGCCTCTCTTGCTAGGTATAAAGACCCAACTACTGAGCATTCTACTTTGACATGGACGGAAAAATATAGACCAAAGATTCCAAACGACATTATTGGGAATCAGTCACTGGTATGTGTGTTGATCATTGTTTTACCACCATTGCATCTGCAGTTAAATCCTTGTCTGCACATGCATCTAAAATATGGGTAGCAATTGTAAGTTTGCAAATGTAATGTCTAATGTGCAGGTAAAGCAGCTTCATGATTGGTTGGCACATTGGCATGAACAATTTCTTGATACTGGAAATACAAAAAAGGGCAAAACACCAAGCAATACTGGTGCCAAAAAAGCTGTATTATTAAGTGGAATACCTGGTATAGGGAAAACAACGTCTGCAAAGTTGGTCAGTCAGATGCTTGGATTCCAGGCAATTGAGGTGTGATTCCTGTAACATAAAAACAGAACTATGAGAGCATTTGAGTGTTGCTGAATTATGTTATTCAATACTATATTCTATTTTTTCCTCATCCAAATGTCTGTGTGTTGTTTAGGTGAATGCTAGTGACAGTCGTGGGAAAGCTGATTCCAAGATTGAAAAGGGAATTGGTGGAAGCAATGCAAATTCTGTCAAAGAGCTTGTCAGCAACGAGGCCCTGAGCATGGATGGGTTGGTTTTACACTACATATATTTTTTGGGGTGCATTTATGCATAGGATGTGCCTGATAGAGTTTTCTTCTCTAGTTAATTCTTAGTTAAATTTGCAGATCTAAGCATCCCAAAACTGTACTCATTATGGATGAGGTTGATGGGATGTCTGCTGGAGATCGGGGTGGAGTTGCTGATCTTATTGCTAGCATAAAGATTTCTAAAATTCCTATCATCTGCATTTGTAATGATCGCTACAGTCAGAAACTGAAAAGTCTTGTCAAATACTGTTTGCTTCTCAGCTTCCGCAAACCTACCAAACAACAGGTCCCCCCTGCCCCCATATAACAGCAAATATTCGTATTCCTATTATATTTGAAATTTGAAATAAGAGAATATTACAGATTTGGTCCACTTATTTTATAACTAGTTCAATTTTAGTCCATGATCTTTGTTAAGTTCGGTTTTGGTCCACTTATTATCTAACTTGTTCAGTTTTGGCCCATTCCGTCTATTTTGGATGGATGCCGTTAATTTGAGGGGCAAATATGTAATTTCCTAATAAAATTTATAAAATAAAAAAAACAAACAAAAAAATAAAAACAGAAAAACAGAAATTACAAAAACAAAACTGAAAAATAAAAAAACATACCCAAAGCTAGGCTTGCTGTTGGGTCGAGGTGGGGGAGGATTGAGGAAGGTCCATTAATCTCAACAACAGGGATGAAGTTTTCTTAAGGTTTTGGAATTGCATACAGTTGGCAGATTCATTTGGTATAAATTTCTAATAAAAGATTACATGTAATCCATTTCAAGCATCTATATGAGCAAGAACAAAGGCATATAACATCAAGGTGAAGCACCAAGACCAGTCTCCAACGAGAACCATCTTTTTCCACTGCAACAGACCGCCATTCCCTTGAGCAGTCCTGCTGCTAGAACTACTTGACCCCACACATTTTGTACTCGCTGGACCCCCTGGTTTAGCAAAGAAAAGAACCCAAAATTGTGAAGAAAATATATTTAATTTTATGAAAGAGAGGAGGATGGGGGGTTTGGAGGGGTGGCTGGGAGGAGGGAGAAAGAGAGTTGTAGAGAGTGACAGAGGGAAAGAGAAGGAGAGAGATAGCGATAGAGAGAAGTGGAGGATTTTCGGACGGGGGCACCGCCCAGTGGCCGGAATGGAGGATTTCCAAATCCCCCCCTCCTAAAACCCATCGTCCCTGAGCCCACCCGAAACCCACCCCCCCAGCCAATCCCTCCTCCCAAAACCCACCCTCCCCGAGCCCCCCTTCCCACCCCTACCCCGAGCCAGCAACAAGTTTTTTGTTTTTGTTTTTCAGTTTTTTTGTAATTTTGTAAGTTATTTTATTTATAAATTTTATGAGAAAATTACATATTTACCCCTCAAATTAACAACATCCATCCAAAATAGACGGAATGGACTAAAACCGAACAAGTTAGATAATAAGTGGACCAAAATCGAACTTAAAAAAAATCGTGGACCAAAATTGAACTAGCTATAAAGTAAGTGGACTAAATTTGTAATTTCCTCTTTGAAATAATGTGCTCATATATGTTACTTGAGTGCATTCTTTCTTCTAATCAATTGCAACCATGCTATTAATTGGTTCTCATTTAATGTTGGGAAAAGGTAAAAGCCTTGTGGTAGAAGGGTTATTTTAACTTGCTACGTTGATGCAAAGTGTACAGTGGGACATGTGTTTGTGCCCACGCCACATACACACTGACACATGTGATTAATGCTTGGTGACACAGTGATAAATGCTGTGTGATGAAAATTGAATTATTTATGGTTTTGGGAAGAGTGTTGGGTTGGGCAGACAGCTTTATGCTTTCTTTTCCCTCGTTTATATAGGCCGTCTCAATGCCAAAACTTGTCTACAGAAAGTCTGTGTGTTGGCTCCTCAGCTTTTCCTTTGAGCTGGAATTTCGGGTTTAGGAGAAATCTAAATGATCTAGAAAAGATTTCAAAATGTGAAGGCATGATTGTTGCACTTAAGCATGTTTTGGTTCACGTTCGTCAAATGAAATTGATTTGTTATTGGATTTTTAATATTTTAGACAGAAATAAGCTTGGTCTAGTTATTCTTTGGGTTTGGATGTAAATATCTGACTATGTGGCACGGGGAAAGCGAGAAACGGGCAGCACTCAGGAACACTATTGACTTCATGTTTTTGAACACAATCTTGTGTAGTGTGATGTTTGATCAATTAAATGGAGTCCAATTAAAGGTTTCATTCTTCTCAATGAAAAAGAAAATGGAGGCCAAATCTTTTAGTTCCTGTATTTAGATTTCAGAGATATGCATACTTGGTGTGTTCTTCTTGCATGTGAGCATATGTAATTATGCGAATCTACATCCGTGAGTGCATGTGTGCTTTTGTTATGTGTGTATGCAGCGAGTGGATAGGAAAATTACCCTTCTGTGTGTTTGTAATACTATTAGAAATGAAATTTGGGCTTTTGAACACTTATATTTGGCATAACTTTCAATAGGGTTGCTACCAGGATATTCAGTCACTGACATTTATTTTGTTAATGATAGATGGCAAAGAGGTTGATGCAAGTTGCAAATGCTGAAGGCCTTCAAGTTAATGAGGTAAATACTCTAATACTGTGAGTGCAGTTTTCCCATGGTGATGTAAATCAATACTTTTTGGAGTTTTCATATAGCATAATGCTTCAGAAGCTTGGGTTTCACCAAAATTTTTTAAAAAGATTTTATTATTTTTAGTGATATCATATGTGACACAAATTCTAGTATTGAGGAAAATGGATTATATTGTAGTATTATATCATTTGAGTTTTTAAAATGTGTCAAATTACTTCAGAATTTTTTTTACAGTTCCTGAGCTGTAGGGGTTTTCTCTTTATTTTAATTTTTTATTCTTTTGGGGGTGAGAGGTTGTTAGGTCCTAATTCAGTTTAGGTACTGGTTCTCTTTCTGTTAAGTGGTAACCTTTATAATTGTTTTTTGTACTATGGGTTTACATGAGACCGGTTATCTGGCTTCTCTGGATTCCGACATGCATTTTACGATTCTTTTTTCCCCATGTTGATTAATTTGCTAGTCATTGTCTCAGATTGCTCTTGAGGAACTTGCAGAAGAGTTAATGGAGACATGCGGATGGCAGTAAACCAATTGCAGTATATGAGCCTCTCAATGTCTGTCATTAAATATGATGATGTAAGGCAGCGCCTACTAAGCAATGCAAAGGATGAAGATATTTCGCCATTCACGGCTGTTGACAAGTATGATATCAATCATCTCATTGATATGTGTATCTCCTCATATACATTTCTATATGCTGTATTTGTTTTCTTGGTTATTTATGTGTTACAAACTTACAATTCATTAATATTTGAGGTTTCTATTTGAACCATGGCTTTAAGCTTCACATCTGTGCTCGCAATTCAAGCTTTATTAAAATTTGAATGGAGACAATACAACATATACCGTAATGCACTATCTACCATACGGCAAGAATGCTTTAAAATTAATTGTATAAGCTTAAATAAGTACAGGCCTCCAATCTGAAAAAATTGTAAAGATGGTATTTCACGAAGCTCAAAAGAAACCTAAACCCACAATGATGTCAAACCTTACTTTATCCCATAAAATCTCCACTCCCCAAATCCTTTTGTTTCAAAAAGCCTTTTGTTTCCCTCATGTTAAAGTCAACTTTTCATAATCTTGTTATGGGTGGGAAGGGAAGGGGTTTTCATCAATTTTAAGCAGAAGGTGTTCGCTAGAACTACTTTAGATCATTGTATAATTGAGTTGGACACAAACAGCATTAAATGGGGCTCTGGGCCCTTTTGATTCGGGAGCATGTGGCTAGAGCATCAATCTTTCTAGTCGAACTTCAATAAATGGTGGAGAGAGAGGAGCAGGTCAAAGGTCAGGAAGGGTACAAGCTTATGATGAAGCAAAATTGGCAAGGAAAATTAAAGGTTGGAACAAAGAGGTGGTTGGGGATTCAAAGAAGCGAAAAAAGAGGTAGAAGATAAGTTTAGGAAGTTGGATGATCGAGAAGGAAGAGAAGGGTTAGATGTGGAGCAAAAACATGAAAGGGATGCTTTGAGATCCAAATTGGATGAGATGATTTTAGAGAGGAGATTTTTTGGAGACAAAGATCAGAGGTAGAGTGGGCAGAAGGAGATATCAATACTAAGATGGAAAGTAGCAGGAGGAAGAGAAACCTTATAGAAATGTTGGTTCTGGAGGGAGGAGAATTGATAGAATATGCAGATATAATTGAAGAACTAATAAGGTTTTGCAAGAAATACACAAGCAGTAGGGAGGTAAGGTGGGGAGTGAGGGGTCCAATTGGAGCCCAATTAGTGATCAGGAGGTGGAGTGGCTGGAAAGGCCCTTTGTATAGGAAGAGGTTAATGAGGCAGTTTTTTATTGCAATAAAGACAAATCGCCGGGCCTAGATGGTTTATCATGGAATTGTTCCCGAGGTGTTGGGATATTGTAAAGGATGATCTGCTGAAAGTGTTGGAAGAGTTTCTTAGAAGTGGAATTATCAATGCAGCAACAGATGAAACCTACATTTGTTTGATTTCAAAGAAGTCAGTTTCTTTAAAAATTGGGGATCACAGACCTTTGGTGACAAGTTGTGTAAGATAGTTGCAAAGGTGTTGGCAATCCGGTTGAGAGAGGCTCTTGGGGGTACTATTTCATTAGCACAGGGTCCTTTTGTAAAAGGAAGGCAGATCTTGGATGCTGTTTTGGTGGCCAATGAAGTGGTGAAGGAGATTAGGCAGAAGAAGAAAGAAGGGATGGTTTTGCGGGCAGGGTTAAGCTTAGAATAGGGTTAATAGGGTAGCGTCCGGCCTTTAAGATTTAGATAAGCAAAAACTTCCAAAAGTTTATGCATGCACCTCCAAATTGACTTTGAGAAAGCTTAAGACCACGTGGAATGGAATTTTTTGGACTACGTGATGGAAGAAAAGGGTTCGGTCAAAAGTGGAGAAAGTCTGTAGAGGGCTGTATGCAGTCTGCCAGTTTTTCAATTATGATATGGGGAGCCTAGAGGAAAAGTCAGAGCATCAAGAGGATTGAGGCAAGCCGACCCTTTATCACTGTTTCTTTTTACCATAGTTGTGGATTTTTTTAGTAGACTACTAGAAAGGCCAAGAGAGAATAAGCTGGTTAAAGGGTTGGTGGTAGGAAGACACAATGTGGAGATCTCCCATCTTCCCTTTATTTTTGTTTCCCCAAATTTTGAGAAGAAACAGATTTTATTGCTATGCAAAAAAGCGGTTACATAGCAGTGGACTATAACTTCACTTAAGATGCATCCAGAAAGCATAAAACAATCAGGCAGCGACCATAGCGGAGGGTTACAAAAAAAACCAAACCATTACACAAAAGCCTTAAATCCTAAACATATTAACATGTTGCAGCCAAATTAAGCAATATTGTGGAAAAGGAAAGGTCCCTAATTTCCGAAATAACTGATGCCCAAAGTGAAGTCCAACATTTAACTGTCTCATAATTCCTCCTGCTCATCCCCAATCATGTCTTCAAAAATTCTGGTATTCATTCCAGCCAAATAATGCACATTACAGCAAGCACCAAGCATCCCCACAGAACTTTAGCCTTCTTCCTACCCCCTAAAACTTTATGCAACTTGACAAAGTAGGACAGCCCTTTGGTACAACACAGCTTACGGTCGCTTCCCTAAATAATTTCATCCATAGACTTAGAGCACTTGGGCAATGTGCCTTATACTGACTTGTCTTTTGTCTGTATAGGCTGTTTGGGTTTAATGCGGGAAAGTTGCGGATGGATGAGCGAGTTGACCTGAGCATGAGTGATCCTGATCTAGTCCCTCTTCTTATTCAGGTTCTTTCTTTTCTAGCATACTTGTTTTGGTGTTGGCATATACTGAATCCGAAAGAATAATCTAACAACAGTGTGATATTTTAATCTGTTCAGTTTCACATTTGAACACTACCACAGGGTCAAAAGCTCTTCATTTTGAATTATGTAGATTGATTTTGTATGTGGTTTCATTGTATAACAAAATGATACCAAGGGTCACATACTGAACTGTTTTGGCTATCATTACAACTCTTCAGACATGTCCAATATTATATGAGAAAATTGATCTGGCATGTAGTGAAGAGCTGTTTTAATGTTTGTATCATGATTTGATAAAGAAGAATAAAACAACGTATCATGATATGTGATCTTGAATATTCTTATAATTTGGTACAAAATCAATGTAGGAAGAAAAGATCGAATAATGTGTTTCTAAAGCTCTCTCTGTGTCTCTATATATATATATTCAAGTCAAAAAAGAGATGAAAGAAAGCTTAATGTGTTCTGATTCTCTACGTCTGCTACAATTGGTCATCTTTTGATGACTTTCATTCTTCAGGGAGTAGATTTTTTTTTTTTTTTTTGTTTCATTTTAACATTCTTTAAAAAAAAAAAAGTTATTTTCATTTAAACACAGAAATGTATGCTTCTGCACCCTTCAAATTTAAAAAATTCAACACATTATTTTTCTGAATGATCATATTGTAGTGAAATGCTCTTACATTACATAATACATTAAAGCTTATTTTGCAATTTCTGGCAGGAAAATTATATTAACTATAGGCCAAGTTCGGCTGTTAAGGATGATAGTGGGATTAAACGTATGAACTTGATTGCTCGTGCTGCCGAGTCTATTGGAAATGGGGATATTATCAATGTACAGATTAGAAAATATTGGCAGTGGCAGCTTTCGCAAAGTGGTTGTCTTTCATACTGTATAATTCCGTATGTTTCTTCACACAGCTCTGGAAATTGAAATAATATTCTCTGAGTTTCATTATAATTTCTAATTTATGCTACCATTTTGCACTTGCTTTTTGTTATAATCAGTGCTGCATTGTTGCGTGGGCAAAGGGAGACGCTTGAGCAGGTAATCAATTTCTATTTCATGCAAATTTTATAAATTTAAAAAATGTAACAGGTGCTCTCTCTGGTCTTGGAAAATGTGTTTATTCTCTGTGTCCTCTGGTGAATAGTGATTCACATATTTTCTGCTTTCATCTAGCTCATATATGGTACTAGTCTACAATGATACTTTTAATTTCAATTTTTAATTTTTATGTGCACTTCTTTTCCAACTATATATATGTGTATATACATATGCAAGTGTATGCAATTTTAGGGATGTAGTGTGATTGACTTATGCTAGTGTAGATATTATCCCAATGAAATTTTGTCGGTTTCTTTGAGAGTGAAAACTGTGCATGTTTGGTCTTTACTGGGTTGATCTTTGCTTATGCAATTGGGTAAGTTGGAGGCTGTACTGTGGAATAGTACTTATTTCATGTATATTTTAATGAGGAAATTAATTGGAAGTATGCTGAGAACTAGAAGTTGCATTTAAGTAAGTAGTGTAATAGAGATTTATGCCTCTTTTCATGGTGATTATTCAAGCAAAGGATCAATTAAAGGGTGAGAAACAGTTAAAATTCTAGAGGATGTCATTTGTGCATAAAAGGTTGCTCAAGAAAGTAACCTCTATTTTTATTTGAGATTGATTGACCCCTCAGACAAAAAGTAAAGAAAATTATTGTACCTCACTAAGTACAAGCATTAATGGAACAGCTAGGAGCTTCCATAAAAACAGCCTGGTTAACCTTTTTAGACAAGGTCCATGCCAGTTTGGATCACGACAAACATTGAAGAGAGTGACCCACACCACACTGAAAATATATAATTAGGTAACATAACTCCAGAGCCAAAGGAAAAGTGCAAGGAAAGATGACTATTTGACTCTTGCTTCGTTTTATCTTGCATCATGATTGATTGTCCCTTTTTTTTCCTTCTGTTTATAAATTTCGTTTTGATTCCTAAAAAATGCTCACACATTCTCTGTAATAGGGAAATTTAGCTTTTGGGGTCTTTTATGTCTCAAATGTTATATATGCATCAAGGTTTATGCTTATTGTCACAAGTTGGGAATATTATGCAGGGAGAAAGGAATTTTAATAGATTTGGAGGGTGGCTGGGAAAGAACTCAACATTAGGCAAAAATTTGAGGCTGTTGGAAGATTTGCACGTCCATCTTCTTGCTTCACGTGAATCTAGTTCGGGCAGGTAATCTCTGTTCTATGTTTAAACTTTTGGTCACTAACCGAAAGCCTTTGTTTTCGAGTTTTGCAATGGATTATTCCAACATATAATGCTGACCATTGTTTTACAGTCGATGATGTTTAACCGTTATTAAGGGTAAATGGCTCCTTGGAACTTTAAGCCCTGGTGTAGACTTGTATTTTTTTTTTTTTTTTTTTGTCATTAAAGTATTAAACATCACCAAAGTATCCTAGGAAAAGACTCAAGTTTTTATTTCTGTTTAGGCACATAATGGTTATTTGAAATGTCTGTTCTGTTTTTGTTTTTCCTTCATCCTCTATACCTAGTTGGCTGGCTGTTAGCCTGGTGTAGCTTGAAAATTTTGGAAATTTCCATGTCCTTTTCTGTTGGATTAATTTTGATCAGGTATATTGCATTAGTAAAAGTTTATAATGTAGTTTATACAAGGTTTTCATTAGTGATCTGTATCCATTCCAGACCACTATGTTTACTCAACGGTGTTCTAGGATGGGCTTCCTAGAATGTTAAAGTCATAAGGTTCAGAAATGTGAGGCAAAACCTTTTTCTGTTTTATCTTCTGTTCAAGTGACTAGGTAGAGTCTAAAAGCTAGGTAGCCTTGTTTTATGTTCTGTCTTCTTTTACTGCGAATACAATTTTAAGCTCTCTCTCTCTCTCTCTCTCTCTCTCTCTCTCTCTCTCTCTCTCTCCCTCTCCATTTCTTTATATTTTCTTGTCTTCTTTGTTAATTTGTTCCCCTTGGAAGCTTCTTAATTTGTCTTGTGTTGTTAATTATTCAGGGAAACTCTGCGTGTTGAATACCTTAATCTTCTTCTGAAACGATTGACCGTGCCACTTCATGAAATGTCTAAGGTTAAATATTAATCGTTTTTTGGTAATTTATAAATATTGTATCAATAGAAAAAGATGTAAAACAGTTGGGTTGAAGATCAGCTGAAAATCCATCTTTTGTGTGTTAAATTACCAGGATGAAGCTGTTCAGCAAGTAGTGGAGTTCATGAATACTTACTCCATTAGTCAAGATGACTTTGATACTATTGTGGAGTTATCCAAATTTCAGGTAACCCTACTTAACTTGGTGCAGCGTGGTTATTGCTGTTGTTCTAAAATGTTCATGTTTTCTCATTGATACCTTATGTATCAGGGGCATCCAAATCCACTTGATGGCATACTACCAGCTGTAAAAGCAGCACTTACAAAAGCATACAAAGAAGGAAGCAAATCAAGGATGGTATGAGTTGCAGATTTTGTCACTTTCCCTGGAATGAAAAAGGCTCCAAAGAAGCGGATTGCAGCTATTCTAGAACCATCTGTTGATGCAGTTGGAGAGAACAATGATGATACTTTAGTACAGAGTGAAGAAGAAAATTCATCAGATACAGAGGACTTGGGTAAGTTTTTATTTGTCATCAGATACAGAGGACTTAGGCAATTTGTCACCACTATATATTGCCATCTTGTGTGGGAACAATAGAAAAGCTATATCATTATTATGTTGTAAAATAAAAAGGACATAGGGTAACATGCTGTGCTCCATAAGAAATGGAAGGACGAGGGTATGTTCCATGTTATCTGTTATCTGAGGACAGCTTTAGATTTCTGAATTTACAGAAAAGAAAGGAGATGCAGGAAACATGTTTGGGAATGTGCTTTCATGAACTGCTTAATGAATTTTTTTGAGGGTCCACCTCAAGGGAATATCTAATTGATGTTCTTGGTTTTTGTAGTTTGTTTTGTTCAACAAACTTGACGCCACTAAAAGTGGTGTGTTTTCAAATTAATGTAATTTTCTCATGACATGTCTAGCAGAAATTGACTCGATACCAAAGTTTAATTATTTATTAGGGTTGTAAAAGGAAGGATAAAGAAAAGGTCTAAGCAACTTCTGGATTCGACTATTTTGCTTGACTATCTGACTTATTGGTGTTCACTGAGTGATTGTTCTTTTCACAATGTTTCAGAAGGCTCTGCTGTTGGTGAGAAGCTGCAACAGGAACTCCAAAGTTTGAATATGAAAGGTAGTTGGTACTATCCTACATGGATGTCACTAAATTCACACATGCAAACACACAATTCATGTTATTTTGAGATGTGGCATGTTATTCCAGAATGTATGATTAATGCGTTCCTAATGCTATATATGTAGGAGTGGAAGTACAATTATATTTGAAGGGTGCAGCAAATTCAAGTGCAAAGAAGACACCAGCTGGCAGAGGTAAAGGTGGTTCTTCTGGTGCCCCTGAGAAAAAAGGTGGCCGAGGTTCAGGGTCCGGCGCTAAGAGAAAGAGATGAGTGGAGATGAAAGAGGAGGTGGCTTTCTTTTTATGGTTTTTGGCCCTTTTATAAGCAATGTAAATAGATCTTTCCTCCGTACATAAAACAGGTTTTTGTAGGTCACTTGGTGAGGATGGTAGGATCTTCGGCAGTAGTGTGTCTAAAAGGTTGCTGTTGGTTCTATTGATGTAACTCCCATATTCATCTTTTTGAGTACATCAACCCTTTTTTCCTAATTCCCAGATTAACAGTTCATCTGTATGATAGCAATATTGGAAAGCTGGATTGATTTTGACTGTCGATTATGCCAGTGAGGTAACTTATGGTTACGAAGAACACATAAGAAATACTCTACTTACATAAGAGGTAGTTCTTTCTAGTAAGCTTAATTAGAATAGCAGTTCCAATGTTCAGAACAGTCATTGAGGAGCTAGATGACTGGCCTGTTGCTTGAGTAGAGAATTGACTTGAAAAATTGAAAAGTTGAGGTTCTGCAGTCATCGTGAATATCACAGGAAATTCAATTTTTTTGAGAATATCTCAATCGAAGTCGAAGAGAATGTAGAAAAAAATTGAAGATGTAAAAGATGATCAAGAATTAGATATTTTGGTGAAACTAAAGACAACTTGAAGAAAGATAAGTTGAAGTAAAATTGAAAAGATGATCAAGTTGAGACTCCTTTGATACCATGAATATTTTCTCATTATCAGCTTCTGTTTCAAGAGGGCTATATTTATATACAGCGCTAACCACAGGTTACAACTAATAGAGCACATTGTGCTGAATTCTCGAATGGCCATAAAACCTTAGAGCCATAATTTTAAGGGTGCTTGAAATGTCATATTAATAGCCAATTTATATTAATTAATAATGAATCATTTAATTTTTGTTCAGTTGACACAAGCTATATGTAACTAAAAGGTCAAAGCTGATCATTCAGATCAAAACCAGATGCATGCAAATTTTAAGGCATGCCCAATTCTCTATTTCTCTGTGGCGGCCTCCATATGTACTAATCCATTTGTTGCAAATTATACACAAATTTAAAGTGCATGGTAGAAAAGTCCATACATGTGAAAACATAATAATTTATAGTGGATAATATTCTCCCAACATCCATATGATCAACAAGTACAAGCAAAGTAGGATTCACACTCTCTCAAACACTACAAATAGAAATAGCAAGCTAGGATCCTCAACCTAAATCAAGTTGTTATGCTAATATCGTACTTATGCCTAAAATGACATTTAAATTATTTAGGTACAATATCAGCGAAAAACATATAAAGGGAGGATCCAGATCGACTACTATTACAAATAATGGAACAAACATTGCCTCGTGAGGTCCATATAGGTCAAACACAAAGTCGATCTCCAAAAATAGATGTTGGAAATAGATGAATGGACCATTATTTAGTTGCATTTGAAACTATAGTAGTGCCATACATGATATCCACACAACTTAAACATATATATATATATATATACATACATACATATATATACAGTCAGTCACTTTAAGGGGTGGTGGTTATTGCAGGTGGAGAGAAGATTGGGAATGTGGGAATTGAGGGGAAACCTGGAAGTGAAGTAATGGGTGGAGGCAACCTGTATTCTGGCCATATTGGTGTTGGTGGCAGAGGAGGAAAGTTGAGATTGGGAAAGTTGAGGTCGGGAAAATTGGGCAGGTTATCAGGAAAGGTAGGTGCTAAGAGTTTTCGAGCAGCTAAGGCATGAGCTGAGTGTGTGCCTGAAAATGATAAAGTGATGATAAAGAAAGTTACTATGACAAACAACTTGGAAGATATTGCCATTGGTACGTACTAGCTTATGATGAAATTTGATGGGGGACTAGGACTAGGACAGAGACCTTCAGTGCATGACCAGAAAAGGAAACTCGATCGAGAACGTTTGAGGTACAGAAGATCGATCACCAGCATATGGCTATAAATATTGGTGTGATTGAACAAAGGTGCATGCATGTTAATTTCATGGGGTTCAAGTGTACAACGTACAAGCTCATTTATTTTGGTATTGAATGGTGTAAAATTCTGTTGTGGTTCAGTAAATGAGTGCTTCAAATGTGTCAGAGGGGTTGGTATTAGGTCAAATTTAAAATAATATAATTACCTTTCTATTAAATATTGGTAGTTTGCAGTTATCTATCATTGTCTTGGTTGCTTTTTCATGTGATTCTCCTTTAGTAGAATTTCTTCATTGCTGAAAGTTGATTTAGCTATAATATATATCAATTAGTTACATCTTAGCCTAAAAACAAAGAGAAAGGAAATAAAAACAGATTCTAGCCATGATTTTGAGTTATTAAAAATATATATAGTATAGTTTTCTTATGGGTTAACTTCAAGTTAATAAAGTGCTTAAAACAATGCGGAGCGATCGCTTGCCACTGTTATATTTTTACTACCAGAAGCATGACTGCGCGCTTCAATTGACATTCATTTTTTCTATTTTTTATTTCTCGATGAGTTTAACTTTTCAGGTATAGAATTGTCTTTAAGAACTTAATTTTTAGATTTTAATTCTAAAATTTTGGGTCGTTCAAAATCCAAAAATTCAAACATAAAAATTTAGCAATTAACGGATGCTTGGCAGTCCACATGGTAGAGTCAGTACACTGAATGACAAATTAATAACTCTGAATGGCATGTACAAAGCTCCTAGTAGCTCACTGAAAGTTCCTATTTTATCCTTGAACAAAATTAATAAAATAAAAATAAAACAAAAAATATTAATATTAAAACTGAAAATTGAAAAATGAAAACAAGGAGGAAGGAGGAGCCAGCTACCCCTCCCCTCCCTCTCGCGGCATAACGGGACACCCACTTAATTGATAGATTTTTTTTTTTTGTAAAAAATTAGATAAGTCGAAAATCATATATTACTCATTTACTTATATAGTAATCATTTCAAATGTTTATTAAAAACATTTATCAAACATTTTTTTTATGGAAAATCATGTAAACATTTAAATATCTGATTAAACATTTTGTTTATTGTTAACATTTTATTGATCTATTTATTTGATCAAAATTAACACTTGTCTACAACAAAAAATAAATGGAAATCATCATATAATAATCCAGTAATCGCAATAGAAAAGAAAAAAGGGAGGTTTGTGATGATTTTAAAATCTTTTATACTAGGTAATCTAGTATCCTTATGCATGAAGATAATCAATTCGGTCGTTGTGGTCGGACTCTATTATGGATTTCTGACCACATTCTCCATAGGACCTTCTTATCTCTTCCTTCTTTGAGCTCGGGTTCACTACCAAACAAATAATAATAATAACTTTAGGTGACGATAAGTCGTCGCCCAAAGCCTGTCGCTCAAGACTTTAGGCAACAAATTCTTGATATTCGTTGCCTAAAGGTACATTTTAAGCGACAAAATCTGATTTTGGGCAACGAAGAATTTTCATCGCCTAAAGTGATTTTGAGCGACGAAGTTATGATGTCGTCGCGTAAAGTCACTTTGGACGACGAACCATATTTTTCGCCTAAATTGATCTTTAGGCGACAAAGATGTACGACGTCTCACCTAAAACCACTTTAGGTAACGTATGTGGTTTGTCGCCCAAGGGTTTTTATTTTTTTTTATTGTTTTATTTTTATTTTTTAAATATTTTTTTAAAGCTTTTTATCCAAAAACTATATATAATATAACACAAAATTTATTAATAAATTTATATTAACACAAAATAGCAAAATTATAATTCCATACAAAATAGTAATAACCCTAATGGTCAATCTATTCTAAACTCGTAGCGTCATTGTCATTCATGTCTGGCGGCGGCTAATGACAGGACGGTGGCGGGACAAACCTAGGTATCGCTTTGGTCAACCTGGCGCACAACGCCTCCTTCTCCGCTCTCTCGACTCGTAGGTCCTCATACAACTTCTGCACTTGAGCGGATAGCCCTGCGACGACTGCAGATGGCTGAGAAGAAGAAGAAGACGAGGAGGACCGGACGTCACGAATCCGCCCATATCTCATGCCGCGTATTTCCTTACCAGGCCTAACACCCAGTGAGTCTATCATAATACGAAGTCCAACATCATGATCGAGTATTGGAATCGACTCCAACGGAGTACCCGGAGGGTGTTGCTCGGCCAAGCTCTCCAATTATCTTCTCGAATTGGCTACCATCTCATCCTTTAAAATGTTATATACATAAGTAACCAATTAGGAAATTAAATATTAATATAAAAAAATTGTGAAAAGAATTAAAATATAAAAAACTAACATGTTTTGCCTTGGCCGCATCATAGCTGGGATGAGCATACATATCCTCGAAAGTGTCTATCTCTGGGAATTGCGACTCGACTTGAAAAATAAAATAATGTTGTCAAAGACCCAAATAATACAAAGGAATATATATGTATTAAAATTAAATAATGACGTATCCGACGTCATGACTCCACCCGATATGAAATGGGTGTCGAACCACTATAATGGTTAAACGACTTCCCTTTCCGTTTCTAGCATTGACGACTGATTTCTTCTGTTAAATATTAGGCAAATTGTAAATGTGTTAGTGTACATACAATAATAGAAGAACAAAAGACTAATTGGTTTTTTGAAGTCTTAAAATGATAAAATGTACCAAAAACGCCAGACTCATGAAATGTTCGCACAAAAAACGCCATTGGTCAAGCCGCTCTACCAACTCCATAAGGGGGGGTTCATCAATGCCTCAACTGCCGACAAAAATCTCTTGAAGTGCTTGTGTAGTTCGTGCTTCCACTGCTTGTAGGACTTGATGAGTAAATCCGTCATGTACGTGACGGTGAGGGGATCATCCATCTGAATGTCAAAGTTAATCTGAAAAGAATATTAAATTGTTAGGAATGATCAAATTCATCATTTTGTATTAATTATCGAGATATACTCACTGAGATTGAGCAGATCACTTTGTTTTGGGTTTCTTCCGACAATTTTTTCCAAGTAGTTGCAACCAAGGGGACTCGGCACAAACAATCGCCCCATGTCGTGCGAGAACAAACTGTCGACATTAAGGTCTAACGGTCGTCGGTCTCTTTCCACACACATGACTCGAATCCGCAGTCCAGTGGAGCGTACGATCCGAGAGGACTTCAACCTACTACATGCTCCCCTCGTCGCAGTGGATAAAGCAGGAATGGTGACCTAACCATAGCGGTGAGATCAACGGGCCCTCTGTGGCACATAGGGGCTCCCAGTACTCGAGAAGGGCTGAACTACATCATCGGGACTTGACTCCATCGTCTTCCACCTTATAAAATAAATTTCAAAATACAACAAATTGTTACACCAAAAAAAAATTTAACATACAAACTAAATTATATTTCTCTAGCTAGATATTTTTATCTAGATATATATATTTCTACCTCATCTAAATACATTTAACAAGTAAAATACATTTATAATTAATCTAAATTTAATAATTAAACTAATGGGAACAATCAAGGGTTTAACTTTCAAAATTTTAAGCAAAATTTAGCCAAAAATTTTCATTTTAGGGGGGTTCGAAATCAAAACGCATAATCGTCAATTTTTCGTGATAATTTCACCGAAATTATCGAAATCTTCAAAATTTCGGTGACATTTTCGGCGGGTGAGATTAAGGGAGAAAGAGAGGGCGGCGGCAGGCGGGAGATGAGGGAAAAAGAGATAGAGGGAGGAAGAGATGAGGGGCTAGAAGCAATTGGTTTTCGGTGGGTTTCAGCGGCAGGGAGTGGCTGCAGGGAGTGGCTGCAGGGAGGAGATGAGGGTGAGAGTGCGGGTGAGGGTGAGGAATGAAAGAAAAGGAGAAAATGAGAGTCATGAGGAAAGAAAAGGAAGGAAAGAAAAAAAAATAAAAAAATAAAAGGTTTTCTTTTGATTGGGGTTTGGGGCAATTGGAAAGAAAAAAAATGCTTTGGGGTTTTGTTTGGCTGTTTTGAGGTTTCATTTAGTTGTTTTTAAACTCTAAATCAATAAACTCTAATACATTTTTATATGAAAAATAATTAAAAATACCCTAAAGGGCCTAAACCCTAATATCTTATACGATATCTTAAACAATATAAAGTATAAATTATAAAGAATATAGGGTTTAGTGTATAGATTATAAAGTATAAAAAGTATTAGGGTATATAGGGTTTAGTATTAGGATTTAGTGTATAGATTATAGAGTATAAAGAATATATTAATTTCATTTATTCATTATACTAATTTTATTTAATAGTATTTGTCTTCAGCGCGCATTATATTCATCTTATATCACATGAAACTTACTATATAATTTGGTTTCTTCAATGTTTTTTTTTATCAATGTAGTAATTAATATGTTAAATAAACATATGATAAAGTTTCATTCAAAATTTCCGTATCTTGATAGCAATTTTTGTCGTTTCCGTCTAATTTCTGTCGAAATTTAAAAATCTTCTAAATTTTCATCAAAATTTCCTCGAAACCCGAAATTTTATTCATTGGGAACAATTAAACAAAATTTTATAATTAATCTACAATTTGTAATTAAACTAAATTTTATATTTAAAAACTAATAAAGTAACTAATAAATTTTATAATAAAAAAATATATAAACTAACTAATAAATTTTATGATTAATTTTAACATACAACAAACTAACATAATAAATTTTACCTTGAAACTCCACAATTTATCAAATCAAATTTTCTCCGCACACGAGAATATTCCTACAAAATAATCAAAGAACAATAAAGGAAATTAAAAACCCACAAAATATAATAAACAACAAAAAACATAAAACCCACACCAAAAAATAACAAAACCCAAAAAATAAATTAATTACCAAAAAAACACAAATTCCAAAACAAATGCAATCCACAATCCCACAAATACAAAATCCATAATATTAAAAACCCAAAAAACAGAAAATCCACATAAAAACATAAAATAAAAAATTACCAATTGGTTTCAGGTGGGATTTATGAGTTTTGGATTTTCGGGGGTGGGAGATCAAGAGAGAAAGAGAGGGGCTGGGGGTTTTGGGTTTCAGTGGTGTTGTGGGTTCGAGGTTGGAGTTGGGCGGGTTTTCGGTGGTGCTGGTGGCAGAGAGTGCAGAGAGTGAGTGGAGGGGCAGGGAGAGAGAGTGACGCAGAGAGAGAAAGTGAGGGGGTGGGTTTGGGTGGGCCGGCGACGAGGAGGAGAGGGGAAGGGGAGAGACGGGGAGGAGAGGGGAGGGCGAGCGACTGGGATAGAACGAGGGAACAAATCACAGAAATTAGTTTCGTTGCCTAAGGTTCCTTTGGGCAACAAAATTAGCTTCGTCGCCTAAGCATGTGAAATTTTTTACGGGAATTTAACCTGCCAATTTTTCACACCCTTGGGTGACGAAATGACGAAATTATTTCATCACCTAAGAACTTTTTAATTACATGCGTTCATACGTTCAAGTTTCAATACCTAACTTCTACATCTTCGATTGACCTAATTTTTTTGAGAGATGATCTTTGAGTGAGGACCTAAGAAATGAATTGTTCGGATATTTGAAAACATGATCGAGATGTGACCTTCTACATATAAATGAATGGCTTCAACACTTGAAGAATATAATTCTATGGACTCTTTCATTGAAACTTAATTGTGAAGACCATTGTAGATGTTCATTCTCAAAGATTATCCCTACAAAAAATCGGTCAAATCGGAATTTATCTAGTTGTTCGATTATCTGTACAAAAACCATGATCATTCATTACTCCAACCACTGTTACCTAACTTTTACATCTGTAATTGAGTTAATTTATTTCAGGGATGATCCTTGTGTAGGAAACTAAAAAATGATCGGTTTAGATAATTGGAAACACGATCGAGATTTGAGCTTTTATATAAATACACTTGAAGTATATAATTCTATTAAATTTTTTGTTAAAACTTTGTCGATTCAACAATTGTGAAGACCACAATGTGATTTCAATAATCGAAACTGTTCATTTTCTTCGTTTATACTCAAAGATCATTCATGCAAAAAATCAATCAAATCAGAATTCATTTACTCTTCGATTATCATTAGAAAATCCACGATCGTTCATAAGTTTGACAACCGTTACCTAACTTCTACATCTTTCATTGAGCTAATTTTTTGCAAGGATGATCTTTAAATGAAGAACTAAAAAATAAATGGTTTGGATCATTGGAAACACGATCGCATCGAATGCTATTACATACATAAAAATGTACACAAATGACACTGAGACTTTAGGTGACGAATCTGCACCCAAAGTGACCTTTAGGCGACGAACTCAAAGATTCGTCGCCTACGATCAATTTGGGCGACAGATTTCTTATTTCATCGCCTAAAGTCCTATTGCCTAATTAGGAATCTATGATTGTTCATACGTCGAGCTCCAATACCTAACTTCTATATCTTTGATTGACTTAATTTTTTGGAGAGATGATCTTTGAGTGAGGAACTAATAAATAAATGATTCGGATCTTTGAAAGGATAATCGAGATGTGACCTTCTACATATAAATGACTGGTTTCAACACTTGAAGAGTATAATTCTATAAACTCTTTCATTGAAACCTTATTGTTTCAATAATTGTGAAGACGACAACGTGATTTCATTGATCGAAGCCGTTCATTTTCTTCATTTGTAGTCAAACATCATCCCTGCAAAAAATCGGCCAAATCTGAATTCATCTACTCATTCGATTAGTTTTAGAAAATTCACGATCGTTCATAAGTTTACCACCGTTACCTAACTTCTACATCTCCGATTGAGATAAATTTTTGCATGAATGATTTTCAAGTGGGGAACTAAAACATGAACGGTTCGGATCTTTGGAAACACGATCGAGATGTATAATATACATACATACAAATGCACTTAAGACTTTTAGGCGACAAAGCTCTTTCGTCGCTCAAAGTACTATGAGGCGACAAATGATTGGTTTCATCACCTAATGTCACTTTACGTGACGATATGTTTGTGTCGCTCAAGGGTACCTTGGGTGACGAAAACAACATTTTGTCGCTTCATGGTACTTTGGGCGACGACTGCCTTCAAGGCCATTTTGGTGCATAACTTTGGGCGATGACTGCCTTCAAGGCCATTTTGGCGCATAACTTTGGGCGACGCATTATTTTCGTTGCCCAAATGTTCGTTTGGGCGACGATAGTGATGTTCGTCGCTTAAAACCACTTGGGGAGACGAAAATGTGTGCCGCTCAAAGTTGTGTTCTTAGGCGACGAACTTTGGTCGACGCATTATTTTGGTCACCCAACTGTTCATTTGTGCAACGATAGTCATGTTCATCGCTTCAAACCACTTGGGGTGAAGAAAATGTGCGTCGCTCAAACTTGTTAGGCGATGAACTTCCTAATTCGTCGCCCAAAAATAATTTTTCTTGTAGTGAAAAACCGCCAACAAGAGAGCCGTGGTTGAACCAATCTGCTAAATTGTTTGAGTCTTTGACAAAGCAATAGTCTTTTTTGTTTTTTTTAGAAAGGCTTTTATTGAGTATAAATGGAGGAATGAGATTACGGATTACCATAGGCTTTTATGTCCCGAATGTTATGGACAAAGTTGAAGATTTAAACCCAAAGTGGAAAAGAAATATATGGGCAATGCTAGCTAGAGTACCTCAATATTTAGTGACTCAATTGTGCCTCAATTTGTCCATGTCATTTGAAATTAATTAATTTGTTAGCTAATTTATCCACATAATCATGAGTTAAATACCCAATTGGTCCATCCTTTGTTGCCTTATAATCTTCTATAATTAATTGATCAATATTTTAGTTGGAAGCTGGTGGGCTGCCCACCTCCTTTGCTGGTCGGAGAAACCAGTTATGATGTCTCATTTGATAACAGATAAATTTGGCAAAGTATATAGCAGAATATTTACAAAACAATTGACATATATACAGATCACAATCTATAAACCGAATTAAACATATCTAATTAAAGAAAAGATATAATTTTCAATTGATATTTGATCCAATAAGCAATTGATATTTCAAATATGAATTAAACAACAGACTAATTGATCTGAAGTTTCTTTACAATTGATATTTGTTTCTTTTAGATCCAATTTCTCAAGGCCACATCAAAATTAAACACATTAATAAAAGTATCACAATCTTCACAGCTACAGGGATTCACACTCTTCCACATCAAATTGATTACATACTAATTTAATGTCTTGCTTGGGTTGTCAAAAACTCAATTGTGTGCATTTATCTTCAAGTTTTAATAAAAAAATTATAACTTTTCAACGTTGCCCAAAGCCCTTCTATTGGTTGTGGATTTCATTGCTTAATCTTGGACTTTTGGTGATTTGCAAATTAAATGTCTTCTCAAGCAAGAAGAGTTTGTCAGTAGAAGGGAATGAACAATCCAATCAATAAATCCACCACCAAAACACTGTCCAAAAAATCCACAAACTAAATGAAACTACTATCCCCCAATATCAGAAGATGAAAACACAAACCATGAATATGGTTTGTGATTTTTCAACGGTGGATATGGTTATTGTATTCTTAAATAACTATGAAACTCATCATTATATCAATATTATGATTTTGCGTTATTAATTTGAGAAGAAAGACTTGAGAAAAAAATGAATTGAGTTTTTCAAATATACAAATAGGGTTAAATTAGGTATTTAATATATACTGATGTAGACAACTTAATTTTTTTTTTAAATTAATTTCAAATGACATGGCCTTGCCATGTCACTGAGGCACAGATTTTGAGGCCCGTAATCTTTTCCTAAAATATATATATAGTGTGCGCACTACTAGAATAACACCCAGTACTATCTGATATCAAGTAACTGTTACGGGGCAATCATCTTCGCTCTTTCATTGGTGACTCTTGTTGCACTGGGTTGCTTTTATTTGCTATGGTAACCGATAGTCAGATCCAATTGAATTATATAATTGTATTGTGCCAATAATTATGTGGAAGTGGCTTATTATCACAGCCATTGTAATTATATAACTTTATTTATATTTTGTACTTATTAAGAAATGGCTGGATTTGATGGGTCCATTACTCATTTATTGACAAATCTAGGCGTTGTTCCTTGTCCAAGATGGAGAGCGGATTCCTTACCCGACAAGATGGTACCAGACTTTGGATCTTAGCCCTTGAATGAATCTAATGGTTTCATATTTATTCTCATCCAAAAAAAATAATATATATATTTTTTTTGGTAACGCACCACCCACCCTCTTTTTATCTGCTATCTTTTTCCCTCTCCTTCTCTTTCCCCTTTGTCGTCCAGCCCCAACTCTGCCCACCCGCACCCGAGCCTCACCAGGAACCCACTCCGGCCGGAAACGATCCCCTCCCGGCGCCGGCGACCCCCCTCCATTTCTCTTTACCCGTGACCCCCTTTCTTTCTTTCCCCTTACCCGTGACCCCTCCAAGTCTCCAAAACTTCAACCTTATCGGGATTTCGTTTTGGTGAGCGATGGTTTTGGGATTTTACGTCAACATATCAATGCATTCCACATATCAAATCAATCCATTTGTCAAATACAAATATATACACATTTGATTCCTTTCCAAATTCATCAAAAATTCTTTTACATCCTTATCCAATATCTGATCTTTAATTTGATACAAAAACTAATTCCTGTTCCAACCTCAAAGAGCTCTGATATATAAGCAAGGTAGTGAAAGTTTCACTGTGGAAGAGCAAGACCAATCTTCTTCAACTTCATTTTGGATTGGTGGTGTTGCTAAAAGCAGCAGAGTAGAATCAGTAAGAGTTGGGTTTTGCTTGTTCCAATGGTAGATTACTCTCTCCCCCAGGATTCTTATTTTCTTGGATTTGACTGTTCTACTCAGTAAGTTACAAATCCCTCACTCTTTTACACTGGTTTGCCTTTGATTCTCCTTTGAAAATCAGAAATACCCATATCACCAATTCACAATTTGGATTGGTTAATGGTTATGGGGTTGTGGGTAATCATTGTTTTACTGCATTTGAAGGAGGGGGGTCACGGGTAAAGAGAAATAGAGGGGGGTCGCCGGCGCTGGGAGGGGGATCATTGCCGGCCGAAGTGGGTTCCTGGTGAGGCTCGGGTGCGGGTGGGCCGAGTTGGGGCTGGGCGACAAAGGGGAAAAAGAAGGAGAAGGAAAGAGATAGCAGAGAAATGGTGGCCCAAATGGAATCGTAGAGCCATTTACAGTTTAATTCCACTGCAACATTAGACATGCAGGCTAGAGTGGAATGGCACCCATGTAGCAGTTAAGATCCAATGCAATAAGAGAGTAGAATAACCAAGTGGAAGTGCAGATATTTGTAGAAGCAGTGATCCACTGCAGACGCATGCGAACATAATTCATGAATCCAGCCGACAAGACCTGACTGCTGCCTGCAAATTGCAGCCAAATTAATAGATAAAACACAGTAGCTGGTAATAAAGGAAGGACAGATAGGCTTGAAGTTGGGATAGTGGTATACCGACCCCATCCTGTTAGACTGCCATTACTTTGGTCGCTGCACTGTAGCCATTGCTGGATTGTGATTGATAACAGTCTTTGCTAGAGAGAAAGGGGATTGTTATATATCAGAAGCAAAGGCATGTTATTGTTGTAGTGGCGCTAGGGTGCCTTAAAAATTGGTGCCTCAATGACATGGATTACCATGTAAATTAAAATACTTGCCACATCATATATTCTATAACCTATTTTACCCTTTTTCAATTTTCTTCATTTTCAGACCAAAAAAGGAAAAATCTTCATCTTCCTCACTCATCAGTCCAAACATTGCATACTAACCCTTATGAACTCTCCATTTTCCCTTTATTTCCACAACTCATCATTCAATATTCAACTAATTCATCAGAATCAGAGATCCTCTCTCTCTCCCTCTCCCTCTCCCTCTCCTGCTGGGTTCATCGACCCACCTCTCTATTTAGGATGAAACAAAATTCCTTTGTGCAGTAAATGAAAAAACAAAATTTCGTCCCTCCATATATGTTTTTTTTCTAGTCTCTTTTTCTTGGCTGGAAAAAGAGAAAACAATGAAAGTCTTATTTACAGAAACCGGGTTTGATTTAGAGGCCCATGTTATTCTTTGTTTTGTGCTTAGTAATTAATGGGTTGACATGATAAATTTGTAGAATTTAGATTTTCTCTTTGAAATATAGATGGTCTAGATTAAAAGATAAGTTTAGCAGCCAATTAAAGTGTTAAATTTGGAGATGTATTTTATGGGGTAAAATGGTATTTAATTAAAAATAATTTGACAAGTAATAATGTGATTTGGCAATAAATAATGATGAGTGTTATTTAAATTTGCTCCACATCATATTGAGGGACAACATTAAGAAAAATTAAGGCACAAAATTGAGGCCCACAATCATTTCCCTAGGTATATATATATATATATATATGAAACTATAAGAACAAAAATAATAAAAATATTTATAGAAAAGAAGTGAAAATGCGATCACATTACAGAAGCCATTAGTGTCGTCTGTCTTATTTTCTAATATCAAACCTAGGTGAACCGTACACCAAAGTGGCATTATTTCGTGAAGGATAACTTGTTCATCATTAATTCCTATCCATTTTATCACCCTCAAGAACTACAATATATGTTGAGGATAATGAGCTTTGCAGGCAGCTGTAAGCCACACTGCAGGCACATATACCAAGTGTAAAATATATGGAGAAAATTAATGTAGGTTAATTCGAAGGCATAATAAAGCACACATGAATTTGAAACAATTAACTAGCTATATAACTCTCTTGTAGAGGATTATAGTATTAGTAATAAAACACCAAACAAAACTTCATACGATGAAATTAATATGATGGAATTAATATTTAAGCAGTACATAAAGAAATTAAGCTGCTTATAACATGCAGCTAGTACATATTATATATGTATAAAGACATACGTACAATACATACCACACAGATATCAAATCACATTAATTAAGAAGAACAAACGCAAGACTATTGATCAAAATATTGCCATAGGTGTCTGGTATAGCTAGCTAGCTAGCTAGGTAGGTCCTCGAACTAGTCAGCAGTGCTGTGAACACATTCAAGGGCTAGTGGTTGAAGGTGGTGGTGTGAGAAATGGGATGGAGGGAATAGTAGTAGGGATGGTTGGGAATGAAGGAAAGTTTGGAAGTGGAGGCAGATTGAAGTTATTGAACATAGGGATATTAGTACCAATTGGCAAAGTGGGGAAACTTGGAAGTGGAGGTGGCAATGTAGGCTTAGGTAGTGTGGGTTGTTGTGGCAGCGCCGGCGCTGGCAGCGACGGCAAAGGCGGCAATGTTGCAGTAGGTGGTTTAGGCAAAGTGGGCACCACTGCAGGGGTTGCAGTCGTCTGCAAAAGGTGGCGAGCCGCTACGCTGACATGGATGCTTGAGGAGCACAAAATGATGAAGAAAGCTAAGAAAGAGTACTTGCAAGACGCCATTAGTTAATATTTCAAACTCTGAAAGATTGAGATTCAAAACAAGCAATTGGATTAAATTGTGTTTGTGGGTATATATTAAATGAGTGATAAGTTGGGGTTTATATAGGCAAAGGAACATGTATGCATGGTTGTTGATTTGATGTCGGTGTTGGATGTGGTTGGGAATTTTGAGCTGTGCTGTTGTTAATTAGTTCACCTTCTTTTTTTGTCCATACGTTGTTGAAAGAGATTATCTTAATTATTCTTACCTATGGTGTTGACTTCGGTTCCGGTTGGCTAGCTAAATGACTCAATACTTGTACTCAAGCCTACATACATATAATGACTCATTTTTTTTTTTTTTATAAGAATGAAAGATTCAATTCTATTATATAAAACATACCCTTAAAATCATACACATGTTGTAATCTAAGTGAATTGGTAACACTATATCATCATGTCACCTAGTGTTTTAGTTACATATAATAATTCATCCACAATAATTTTTTCAATTATGAGTGGGTTGATTAAAAATTTATTTGTTGTCCTTTCCAACTATAGCTTCTATGCTTTGGAAGCCATTTTGTTGATAAAAGCTGCCTATAAGAAAGACAGTTGGCGAAAATATATATTTCCTTCTCTTGTATACGTAAGGGTATAATATACAACAAATTTTTCTCTTCCACGGTATATTGAATGCAGGATGTGAATAAGCATTCGAGTCTTTGCTCTGAAGACTCACGACACCTTGGAATATGTTTTCGCACTTGTATCTCGCATTAGAGAAGCAATCAACATAGAGAAGTGACTAACATAACTTAACGATAATAATAACAAAAACAATAATAAAAAAGGGAAATGAAAATAACATCTCCACTAATATATGACAATTGAAATTAAAGATTTTATTAGATATATATAACCAAGGAGAAAAATTTGTATATAACGGCTGTATACACTACACACTCTAATTCGTCTCATAATAAATGATTACAATACTAGCATATGAGAAAATATTATGAAAGTGTAATTATATACAACCGTTACAAACAAATTTTTCTCATAATAATAAAAAGAAGTACACACAACGTAAGTAAAATGTATACAAATATATAAATAAACTTTAACAAACGATTTAAAGCCTTTGGTAATCAACTTCCAGGAGATGGATCGAGAATCATAGATACAAGGCCTTTCATTGTTACATGTATAATACTTAAACACACACACGACTAGTGATAATATTGGTTGAAAGTAAATCAAGGAGTTGGCAGAGGTGACAACGCAACATTGACTGTTGGGACGGTGACGTTGGGCAAGATAGGAACTGAAGTCATGATGTTGTTGCTGGACGAAGGTTGCAAAGCTGCTTGTTGTTGGTTTGGAACTAGTTTGGGAAGGGCTTCTGAGACATTGCGTAGAAGTTCTGAGATTGGTTTAATGAGTGATGATAAAGGTGGCAAGGTCAAACCGGGAACATTTGGCAAACTTTGTAAGAGATTACGAGTTCCTAAGCTAACATCAATGCTCATAAAGCTAAAAGCAATGAAGAAACTTAACATGAAGCAGTTGAACGAGGCCATATCTTAATGAAGTTAAGATTACAATTAGATAATGAGCAATGCAACAAAATTCTTTTCTTGAGTTTGAATGTGGCAAATGTGGCTAGTTATGAGCTTTGTATATATAGCTAAAGCTAGAGCAAGGGGTACAAGTGTACAACACATACTGTTAATTGGCCATTCATCACCATCTATGGTTTTAGGAAATATAGAAAACCTACTACTTTGTTTTTTGTTTTTTGTTTTTTTTAAATTGTTAACCAATTCTCTTAATTTCTTAATTAATTTTTCTTATGATATCTTACCCTCTTATTGAATATATAATTCTGTTAATTAGCTACAAGAGAACCCCAAACAGTATTTATTTATTTATTTTCAAAAGTAAAATGTCATTTTCCTTTAGTTGAGTCCCTTTATTAATCTTTTTTTTTTTTTAATCCTTAAATTAAAGCTCAAGTAAATTTATATCCACCAACTATAAAATATATTTCAAGTTGGTCCACGTAATGTAGACAAAACCAGGTTAATGAAAGCACTCAACCCGAACCGAACTATTTATATATATTTTTACATGTTTGAACCCATAACCACTTGAAAATAGTTAAAGTGTGAATTCTCACAACACCACTTAACTACTTATGATATTTATTAAGTATATGCAATATATTTATATATTTATAGAGATATTAATACTTAATGATTTGTTCCACCGGTTTTTATGGGCCTTCTATTTACACTTCCGACCGAGGGACGGGGCAGTCTTAACTCTCATAGGGATCAGAGTTTCAATAAATATATATATTGATCGGTACGTAATAAATATAATCATTAAGAAGAATAACTTAACAACCAATGATGACTAAAAGGAAAGAGAGCTTTACAATTAATATTGATCGGTCCTTCTATATATTATCTTACAATTACATATTGCCAACTATACACTACTAATGTGTGAGGCAATTCCGTCTTCCCAACTATGCACTAGCGTAACTATGCACTAGCGTAGTAATGGGTGGGCCACCATGACTCTACTTTTTTAATGAAGGTATTATCATGTTTTATTGGACCAAAAGACTTTCAAAGAGTAATTTAAAATATTAATGATAATCTATATCAAGTTCGCTATCAAAGGGAAATATATATAGGGATTTTCTCTATAGAGGATGTCCGTATTTTTAAATTTTACGGATGTGTAAACTATCCGGTCAACAGGTGTTGTAGCAAGTTCACAGTGACCAAATAGTCCACACATCCGCAAAATTTGAAAATGCGGACATTCTCTTTAGAGAAGAACTGTGCATATATATTAATCTAAATTTATATATCAATTATTTTGTGATAATCTCAAATTAAGCTTTCAATAAGATTATATTAGAGCATCTCTAATAATTTTCTCTGATTTGAGGATAAGTTAGGGAATAAGATAAATTTAGGGAAGAGCTCTCCAATGCTAAAGTTGAAATTTTTCCTAAATCTTTTTTTGTTTGTTTAGATTTCTAGTCTAAAATCTGATTATTGGAGGTTTGGAGAGTGAGAGTTTGAGTAGTCTCATCCATTCAACTTGATTTGAGGAAAATTTTAGAGAAATCTCAAATTTGAGGAAATTTTAAGGAACGGTTGGAGTTGTATTTTATATCATTTTTTCTCAAATTTAAAGTTAGGGAGAGGTTTAGGGAAGGGCTAGTGATGCTCTTACTCTAACTTCATTTCACAATGATTGTATTAGTACTAATATATATATAAGTTCATCAATACAGGGGCGGATCTACAATGGGGTCACTTGACCCCATGAACCCAGAAATGCTAAGCTTAAGGAAAAATCTTGACCCCATGAATGAAGCTTGGGCGTTGGTGGCAGCCATGGCTAGTAGGGGCAAGATTGCAGATTTTTAAGAAGAACCAGAACAGAGGAAGCAGGGAGCAGGGGCGACGGCCATGGCTGGTAGGGGCAAGATTGCAGATGCATTCAGACCAGACCTCCTGCGCACAATGACAAAAATGAAGAAACTCGATCACCCAGACCAGACCATCGCTCCAACTTGCCTGAACTGCTGAAGGCGACACGCCGACGCCCATGCACAGCTACGCGCCTGTCGCCCGTCGCCCGTCGCCCCCTGCTCCGCTGCTCGCTCAGTCACTTGCATCCGCCCCTGCTGCCTCTTAATCTTGCCCCCACAAGAGTTGAGTTCTGGATCCGCCACTGCATCAATATATGATATGAACACAAAATTAATTTTTTGCACAGTCACTCTAGGGCCGTAGATGAGGTGATCGTCTCGGGCCCCCAACTATCTACAGTCCCAATTATTATTAATTTTTAAAAATATATTTAAATTTCAATTCAAAACATAAAATACCTCATCTATATATATAAATAACAAAAACTCATCTATGAAGAAGAAATGTGCTACACCATCAGCAAAAAGGGCGGATGGATTTCCTGCGACAAGGCATTTTGCAAAACCAAATGCAATTACTAGATGGTCGACGCTAGGGTTGCGAGAATGGCCTTGCCGGAGAAATTCACCATTGATGACTATGCATATTTCAAATGAACAGTGTGCTGATGTATGAATGCAAAACCACAATGACCTTGTGGCCTTTATATAGAAGACAAAGTGCCTCTTAATAAAAGTTACATGTGTTTGCATGTACCCATTCATCTTCCGTAGACACACCCTTTCATAAGCCCAATTGCATCTTAATGGTATTTCTCTGAGACAACTTATTGTAAAGAAAAAAAATATCTCATGACAATAAATATTCTTAATAGATGTTAGCATTTAATGAGGATTGATAACTCATAACTGTCATTTTTGGTTACCTGACCCATAGTTAATTTAGGGTGTCTTTGCGGGACAGTATTTGGGTCACCCCACCCTTCAAAATTTCGATTTCGACAATATCGGTACATGATCGAAACCATTCATATTTTAGATGATCTATTAAAGATCTTCTCTGTAAAAAATCAAATTAATCAAAAATCGTTTTGTTATATAACTATTGTCAATTAAGTAAAATAAATTGATGATTTTCAACTAAACAATAATTTTTTTTACTAAACCGTTAATTTTTTCTATTTAATTGACAGCAGCTATATAATAAAACGATTTCTGATTGAATTGATTTTTTGCAGAGATGATCTATAATAGGTGATCTAAAAATTGAACAATTCTGATTATATGCCGTTATTACTAAAATTACAATTTTGGGAGGTGGGGTGACCTTGAAGTACCTTGGGCCTTTTCATCTCACTTTATAGAATTATCTCTCTTGGGACTGCTGCGTATCTAATTAATATATATTTTTTGCCTTTTATTTTTTGTTCGGAAAATGAATAGAGGCGCCTTGCTCCAATTTAACTCTCTTTAGCTCCCTTCGTGTTGATCTGTGTTGGTGTGTGTGAGTGTGTACTTGGTGTTTTGATCAATCTGTTTTGGAGTTCATCTACCTGGTGTTTTGATACATTAAGATGATCATTTTGTTTGATTTTGTTGTATTTAGTAGTTTGTTTAATTCTAGAATAGATATAATGCATATAATCTGAATGCATAAACTCCGATCTGGACAAAATTTTGTTTGGTTTTATTTTATGTGTATTAAAAAACTATGAATACTCTGCATATGGTCCTAATCCTGTTTACATATTAATAATCCTGTTTACATCTTCCTAATAATATGAGGTGTGAAAATCAATTGCATATTTTCCTAACACTCTGAATTCACTACATTGAACTTACGTTGTGTGGCTGTGTAGCTTGTGTGTATATGCTTAAGTAGTAACTCTCCATCAAGGTTCTTGTTCCTTACCACTTGTTTTATGGGTATTAAATTCTCTTAGTTTTTTAATTTATGATTTTTTTAGTGTATAGTAGGGTTTCTGGTTTAGGGTGTAGGGTTTTATGGGTATTAACTCTCCTTCAGAATCCATGCTTAGTGTTTAAATTTAACCTATCGTATGCATGATGGCAAGCACTTCTGGTCCTCTCAAATGTACCCGCCACATGGCAGGTCGCAGAATCACATCCCAAACAAGATTGACCTCACTCACTGGAAAGAATTCAATTAGGTCTCACAATAGATGTGAGCTTCAATATGTTATAAAGCAGTCAAATAATGATGAATTTCTTATATTCTGTAGAGAGGTGGAAAGGATCAAGTCAGATAAGCATATACTATTCATGCCAAATTTTATGGAATATCTCGTGTTCTTGGAAGATTTGTTCATGGAGCATGGTGAGAATTATATATGAGTTCACAAAAGCTTATGTCAAGCGCTCTGCAATAATTTCGTCCATCTCATCGTCCCTTTTGGAGCTCTGATGTACCTTCACCGTTTGGGTTTTAGAGCTTCCGCCACTACCTACTTGCACTGGGCCAGACTTCACCGGAGTTTCTTGCGTCGATGCACTGCGCATGATCTGCTTCCCAAAATTTTCCATAAGCTCATATGATTGATCACATATTTGATTATCTTGGTCATAAAATTTAGACGGAGACGAGGACGGGGAACCTAGGGTTATAGAGGATTTGGGGAAAACGACTTTTCGATTTTTTAAACAAAGATTTCAAAACAAATTTTGCGTTTTAAACACATTTCAATAAAACATTTATTGAAAATAACAAATATTTCAAAATAAGAACTATATTTGAAATACTTCATTAGTTTCAAAAGAAAACATTTGAGAAAACAATCTTACAAAAACCAATAAGAGATTTCACAACTCCGAAGATAAACGTTAGAAAACAAAATAGTTATGAAAACATTTTAAAAGCATTGTTATGATACAACTTTAACAATCACACCCTGAACTTCAGGTATACAACAGAGGCATCTTTCTTGAATTCCTTAAGAGATAAATATTACTAAATTAAGTATTAATCCCCCAAGATACTCAAGGCAGGTCAAGCCTTTTCGGTTTAGTACGAATTGGATCAGAGATAATAAATAGTGAAAAACATGTGAAGTGAAAAATAAAACTTCTTTATAAAACCAACTCCCAATGTCACGATAGTTTATTAAAACCTTAAATAATTAAATAAATTTGAAATACATGGCAAGTATAGAATAAAGATTTCAAAGCTACGCAAACGTATAACCAAAGTAAATAACTCAAAACTATCTCCAATTAATGGAGAAAAATCAACAAAACATACTCGACACGAGATATCAATTAAATAACAACATCAATTGAATTCAAGAAGTTGACAAGTCTCAAAATGCTGCTATGTTCAACCCACGTCTAAGTTCGTTTCTTTACCATGCTTGTACCTATATAAATATCAAATAAATAAGGAACACAAAAAATAATGTAGAGGGTAAGAATCACATACGATCATAGCTTCCCCTCAATAGACCCTCTAGGTTTAAAAACCACAAAACCCTTTCCATTGAAAAACATAATATAAATCCTTTTCCGTTGGATTCTTAAATTATTCAGAACAAGTTCTTCAAGCATTTTCTTTAAAATCCTTTCAAAACATTTATGACTCGGCTGTACAGCAATATAATTATAAACATGCAAATTCACAATAAATTATTTATACCTGATGGTCGATACACGTTAGGTACAACTATCGCCAGCTATTAAAAGAAATAGCATCTATAGTGACAATATCATGGTAAACAGAAATAGGAACTCGCAATTAAAATATCGTATCACTACCACCTGATCAATCATGGGTCCTCGTTTCATACAAGCCCACGTAGCCACTTATTAGCTTGGCTAAACACCCTAAAATGTACTGATCAATTCTTTTAGAAGGTTTATGGACTTGAACTCAAGGTCACCAATGAGGCTATCTAAATTCTTAAACTCATCATACAAACATAGCATGTTATAATAATTTAAAAACACAAACACACACAAAGTTCATAGTCAGAAATGTGGGATAAATCTTCTTACCTAAAATCCAAAACTTTTCACATATTCTTTTACATAGCCTATGCATCCCCCATCCATCTTGAATTCTAAGCCTTTTTGTGACGTCACAAAGAAATCTTTCGATAACTAGTGTTCTTAGTGTCCGACAATACGACAACTTAGTCAAAAGTTAAGTTCAACACAATTTCGTTATAACTCATTCTATTAGGTTACACGTCCCCAAAATCTCTAATCCTAAGTAGACCAAACTCTAATCTTCAAGGTTTCTAAATTTCAAGTTTTATTTTAAAGTCAAACTACTTGACTAATTACTATAAACTAATTTCATAAATTAATTTAGATTAGAATAAATCAAACCTAAGTATTATCCAAATATTTAATTAATTAGTATTTCTCCAAAATATTCAACTAATTAACCAAACTTGAATTCAATTTAATCTCTACAAAAAAAAACTTGCTAAACCTAACAAGTTATTAGCCTTAATTAAATCTCCAAATTAATGTTACAACTAATCATGCTTAATTAACCAAATAAATTAAGCAATTAAATCTCCAAAATAAACTTAGGCATGCTTAATTAATAAATAAATCCTACTTAATTAATCTAAGCATGCAACCTAATATTAAATCCTAAGAAAAATAAACAAAGCAGAAATAATAAAATACTTATCCGGTTGTAGACCTCTAAAGTTAGACTTTATTCCTAGGGACTCTTCCTCCTTGGCAAGCACTCCAAAAAAAACTTTTTTGACTATGAAATTTTTTTTCCTTTTTGGCATGTCTCTTCTTCGAGAGACTCTCAAATAACCAAAGAGTGAGTAACTCTAACTTCACTTGTGGGTGCAAGTGAAAATGAGGTACAAAGGTCTTTATTTATAAGCATTTGAGGGTAAGAAGTTTCTCTAATTTTTCAATATAGGATGGAATGCACAAAAGTGTGAAAAACACACAAAAAGTTGAATTAGGTCAACATAACCCGACTAGACTACCCGTTTTGTGAGACAAAACAAATCGGTGTCGATCCAATTGAAGACACGCGGGTCACAAGGGAAGGATGGGTTGACCGGTTCTTTGAAATGGAAATGGACGGCCAAGATTCATCCGGTTTAATGAAGCTGAAGGGCTTAGATTAGATCTGGGCTTCAATCACATATGGTGCAACGCACCATAGGTTCCATACACCTGCCCGTGTCAGCGACTCATCACCCCTTCATCAACCTGGCTGGCGAATGGCAGCGCGCAACGTGGGTGGTTGTCTGCCTAGTCAACAATTCCTTTTAATTTATTTCTTTTTCCTATTTTTCTAATTTCTCCAACTTCGAAAATTCACGAAAAGTAGCTCGAGACTCCAAATAATTCTTCGAAAAATTCTACAGACTCATGAAACTGAGTACTATTTTACTATGCCCTCAAATTAGTAAAATCACTTCCAAAAAAATTATGAAAAATCATTCTCTCATAATTTAATTATGAAATTGAAAACAAACTTAATAGTCACAAATTCTTGAATTTCCTTTTCCAAAAATTCACTTTCACACGACTAAACTCTAGAAACATGACTAAAGGTCCAAGTTAGTTAATCAAAGTTTAAGGAAAACTATAATTCCTTAAAATAAACCTTAAGAACAAGGTTGAAAATTTTAAGTGGCAAAATTAACATAATCCGAAAATTCAAGGTGCTATAGTTAGCCTCTAACATTAGAAATGTGAAAGTTTAATTTAGGTGATCTGTTCACTTAATAAACTTGATTAATTTCACTTTCAGTGATCGGACCCCTATTTTTGGTTTATGTGATCACTCACGAACTAGTCAAACAAACACAACTCAGACGGTTCAGTAACGAAAATATGAAACTCCAGATTGACTTCTAAAAACCAAAAATCACTTCTGTAAACAACACAAATCAAACACACCAAGGATCAAGTGACATCCTATACACTCAGAGGACCCATCACAGTAGGCATCCCAGTGTTATCCACAACTACAGTGGTGTGTGATTAGCTAGACAGTTATATAAGGCATATAACAATTTCAAGCATATAGCTACAGTACAGATTTGTGTTTAAAAGTTGAGTGAGTCAGTAAGCATAACAACACAAACAAGGAAGACAAATGCACACAAGATGTTCACCCAGAAAAACCGCAAAGGGTAAAACCTGGGGGTCTATCCAGCTGACCAAGCAATCCACTAAATAAGAAGTTCAATACAAAGGGAGCACACAGCACACAAGCTCAATCACTAAGTCCTAGACTAAGTGGCAGCTTTCTTACCCCTTTGTGCAACTTCCATAAGCAAGGCAATCGGTTATTCATGAATAAGGCAGCTCCACTCCAAGCTCATCAACCCATGACACCAATTCGCACCAAGCCCAGTAGATACATCAATGCATGAACATGATATGCCAATGTAGGATTCTTAAAACAAAGATCAACCTTCTCAAGCTAGAGGCATGAAAAGGTTGATATTGAATCCTTCAACTAAAATCTAAAATGAATGTGTTTGAAGAATATATAAGAAGATTTAAACACTCAAACCCATTTAGAATTTTAGATGAAACAAAAAACAAGTTCAGAAAATCTTTTTGATTTTTCAAGAATTAAAAGACCATTTTCTGAAAATGTTAAAGATGAGCACTTAACCTCAAAAATACCCAGGCATGAAACCCGAAAAATACACACCCAAAATGCTCATACGTCACAGCGAAAAGATCTGAACAGAATACCCCATATACCCGAACACACCCACGCAACTTTCATGTTTGCCCAAGCCACGTGAAAGCCAATCAATGGCTGTGCACAAGAGACGAATGAGGGGCATATTCTCTTTGTCCTAGAGGGGTATCCTAGTATTGCTAAGGATAGGAATGAGGAGCTGTAAAAAGGAATTGTGCTTTATTTTGCAAAAATCAGAAATGGGGAAGATGATGAATAGTGCTGATGTGTGAAGGTGTGTGGCGTGAATGGCAAAGATGCAATCAGATCTGATTGCTACAGTAGGGGAACCAAGCCATGTGCAATGCACATGCATGTTTAGTAAAAAACATAGTTGGCAATAATAACATTGAGTTTCAGTATCATTTTATCGTCCATAGTTTCTTTTATCTTTTTTGCCAATTTCATCATTGCATTCACGAATTCAACAATACTGTTCTAAGGAGGCCGAGACGCGACTCGGACTCTGATTCCGACTAAAGCCTTGTCCCCGAGGCTAGAAAAGAATCTAGGCCAAGAGTGGTTCCTAGCTTGGCCGCACAATCGTTAGATTGGATTTCAGATTTAAGTGCAAAACCCCAACATTACCATCCCAATTTCTATTGTGGCCTAGTTTGAGGCCCAATAGTGGCACGCCCCGCACACTCACATCCAAACGGACCAAAAATCACTTTTGGCCAACCTTGGCTAAAAAACTAGTGAACATATTTTTGGCACGCCCGGTGGGATCTTATTTGTTGTCTTTACTAACGTTGCATGGTTGCTAATACTCATGCGTTTCCAAATCGTGATCAGGAGAATCCTTACCGTAACCCGGTTTCTTATCGTGATCCAATGACGAAGAATCAAGCCAACCCAAGCAACCAACCCGCTGGCAAGACGACCGGTGCTGTGAATCCAAGCAATCATCCCAACCTCGATTCTGGAAAGAAGCCTCAAGTTAGCCAACAAAGCGGGAATGATCACGTTCCGACTTTTGTGGACCAAGGAGTGGACCAACAGAATCAGTATTGATCATATGATGAAGTTACAATTGAAGATGTACCGGAGAAAATCGGTCCTCTATTCCAGCCGAATCCGGCTACTATAGAAGATGTCCAACAACTTATCAATTTGGTGAGGGAGGAAAGTCGGGTCACCCAGACTCATCTACAAACTGTGGCCATTCAGGTGAACACTATGTTAGACCGGATTGAACGGACTAATAATGTTATGGCCAACAACATTGTTGGTATGGGTACCCAAATCGGACAACACATTGTCCAAGCTCTTCAAGGGGGTCAGGGCCAGAATCCACCCATGGCCAATCAAGTGCAAATCCCTGAACCCTATAGACCGCCACCTTTGGCAAATCAACCACGAGCTCATTTAGGTTTGGGGGGCAATGGTAACGGCCAGAATAATGGCCGGGCCCAAAACCAAGGGGGCAACCATCAAGCGGTCAACAACTTTGCTGGGGGCATTCAGGTCGGACTCGGCCAAGCCCCAGTGGGAATTGATAGGAATATGATCGAGATGGTCGTCCAAGACATGTATGGACCTCTAGCTAGGAGAACAATCTGACCGGTATACCGAAGACCTTACCCTGACTTTGTGGACCAAACGGAATACCCAAGAGGTTTTAGGGTTCCTGATTTTACTTTGTTCTCCGGTCAAGATTATCAATCCTCTATTGAACACATAGGCCGATTCACGGCCCAGTGTGCTGAAGCTGCAAACAATGATAATCTGAAACTTAAGATGTTTCCCAACTCACTCACTGGAGCTGCTTTCACCTGGTATGTTAGTTTGCCGGTTAACTCAGTTCCAAATTGGCAAACTATGGAGCGAATTTTCCATGAACAATTCTATCGCCATGAACCAGAAGTATCGATGGCTGACTTAGCCCGTTTGGTGCAAAATTCTGAAGAATCAGCTCAAGGGTATATCTCTCGATTCAGGCTTGCAAGAAGTAGATGCACTGTCCCTTTGCCTGAGAGCGAATTTGTGAAGTTAGCCCAGAATGGCTTGTCTTTGGAGCTTCGGAAGAAGTTTGAGGGAATGGAGTTTCGAGACCTTTATGACTTAGTTATGAGGGTGGATAAGTATGAGGCTCTTCTAAGGGAAGAGCGTCAAAAGAGGATGGCCGCCAAGGCTACATGGAACAAGAATAAGTCAAGTGTCCAAATGGTGAACATGGAAGAGGAGCTGGAACAACTTGACACTGAGTCGGATGAGGAATTGGCCGAGATCAATGCGGCCGAGATTGTTATTTCCAAGCCACATGTGTGTAAGGCCTTAGTAAAAGCTTCTAAAGACCAAAAGGCACAACAAGTGAGTTTTTCTTCCAAGCAAAAAGGGTTAGCTACTAGAACGTTCACCTTTGACTTCTCAAAGGCTGAACAAATATTCGATCAATTGTTGGCCGAAAAGCTCATCAAGCTCACCAACGGTCAAACAATGCCACCCGGTAATGAGCTTAAGGATCGAACTTATTGCAAATGGCACAATGCATGGTCTCATTCAACTGCTAATTGCGTTGTCTTTCCGTAATGTTGTGCAAGACCTTATTGAAAAGGGAACTCTGCGTTTCCTAGACAAGGACAAGCCAGTGATGGGTGTGGAGAAAGACCCTTTCCCAAATGCTCAGGTCAACATGGTTAACTTACACCTCCCAGAATCCGGTCGACGCAATGAGAAAAAGGCTGGGGGAGATGGGAGTAGGTCATCCCAAAGAAAAGAAGTTCGTCCAATAAAGGAGGTGACTACTCGGCCAGAAGGAAAATTGGCCCCAATTAAGGGAATTGTGCTGTGTAGCAGGTGCCAATGTGAAGTAGAACTAGAAGCCTTTATGGTGGAATCAGTAAAACAAAATGAGGAGAACGATAATGTTCTAAAGTCGTCTCAAAATCGGAACAAAAGCATGCCGACCACAGCCCATGAAAAGGAAAAAGTTGGCCAAGGGCATGATTTTGAGAAGTCAACTGAGCATCATTTCCAAGAAAAGGGCAAAGGCAAAATGGATGAAATGTCACCACCTGAGAATTTCGGCTCTCATAGCCCAAGAACGAGGATTGACTTAGGTAGCAGGACAAGGCGTCAACTTGAAAGTGATTTGCGTGGTGAAGGAAAGCCAATAACATTTCTGCCCAAAGACAAGGGTAAAGGAAAAATGGAGGATATGGTACCACTAAGGGATGATAGACTTCGTAGTCCAAGAAGGAAAATTGAGCTGGGAAGCGAGTCAAGACGGTACCATGAGGACAACTATTGTAGGCCGTATAAACGGCCTTACACTACAAGAAAAACTTTAATACATATCACTATTTTAATATCAATTTTTATATTAACTGATATTATAAATTTTTAAATATCAGTTAATTTTTTAAATGATGTCTTAATTCATTAACATATCACCATTTTTTCTTTCGATATCTTAATTTTGTATTTTTGATTAACAAATAGATAAAACTGATATGTAAAAATCATAACTGATAACTATATTTCACCTAAAAAAACACGTTTCCCCCAACTTAAAAATCTTGGCTGAGTTTCCTAACCCAAGTCACGATATCCCTCACTGGCCTCTCGATCAAACACACACATTCCCTCACACTCGCATCGCACGCCTCCCTCAACCCTCAGCCTCTAGCTCTCTCTCTCTCGCCATCGTCGCCAGCTCTCTCGCCGTCGCCGTCGCCACAGTTCTCTCGACGTCGCCGTCACCACAGCTCTCTCTCTCTCTCTCTCTCTCTCTCTCTCTCTCTCTCTTGCCGCATCCTCTCTCGTCTCATCCATCTCTCTGTCTCACGCAGTCATCGTCGCCTCCCTCCCTCCGTCTCACCACCATCCTCTCTTTATCTCATCATGGCCTCCATCTCTCTGTCTCACCACCATCCTCTCTATTTATAACCCATCGTCCGTCCCGACTCTCACCTAGTCACCCATCGCCAATCTAAGGTAATTTTTAATTTAGGTTTCTGTTTAGGGATTTCGGTAATTTTTAATTTGGGTTTCTGTTTAGGGATTTAAGTAATTTTTAATTTGGGTTTCTGTTTAGGGATTAAGGATGTAGGATTTCTGTTTAGGGATTTTTGTTTTGCTTCTGAATGTTGGTTATGGTTATTCATTGATTTTGATTTGGGTGTTGCTAATTTTTTCTCCTGCACTTGCTCCATTGAGATCTGAATTATGGGTCCTTCCCGTGACATCATTTTGATTTGATTTGGGTTTTACGAATCTTCTTTCATTTGTTTGGAATTGGAGTTCTCCATTTTTTTTATAATCATTAATCTTGCATGTCTGTAGTTGAGGTCTGAATTTAGTATTCCAATTCAAATTGCGAATTTTTTATCTGATTTATTATTTGTGGTTTTTCTTTTTGTACTTTATTCTCATTAAATGTAGTTTTTTTTTTTTTGGGTGTAAATTAAAAGAAGTTGTTTAATGGTAATTAATTTGTAATCTATCACAAATTCACAATAAATGCTTTATTTTTCTTTGTATGGACTCTAGTAGTTGAACTATCATCCTATGGTTTCGAATTTGACTTTTAAAAAGTTAAAAGGCCGTCTGGACAAGTTTTCAAGTAAAGGATAAAAAAGTTCTGTTCTTTTATCATCCACTGCTCTTTGAATATGCAGCTTTTGTATTGGTACTTGATATAGCTTTGTAATAACTAATAAGTACCCCTTTTTTGAAGTAGAATCAATTATATATGGAGGGGGTAAATTAGTAAATTTATTTGTTCATTTCAATTAAACAGTTGTTAGACCTTTAAAATTGGTGGTTTATAGTACTGTGCACAGTTGATTGACTTGCTCATTTGGTTTGTTTTATAGAATCAATTCTTATCCCAAAGACTTTCTTAAAAGGCGTTTAGTGGTAGGGGAGTGCTCTTTAGGGAGCATCAATAGTGCCCCCTTTTATCTTTTTCTAAATATGCTTTGTTAAGAGTCATGTTATGCTTTATGTTATTGTTCCAGTGATTTTTTTGTTAAAAGCTATTTAAGATATTTACCTACATATCGTGTTGATACTGTATTGGGTTTTTGTGAGATTCATAAAAAATTGTATCAATAGATTATACCATATACTAATGATATCATTTCATGGTTTTTTTCCTGTTTTATTTTTGATTGTGTAGGTAGTCCAGATCTGTGATTAGTCATGGTTCCTAGTACTAGTATTTATATGTGTTATTATGAGGCATATGGGTAAGTCAATAAAATCCATTTGTTGTGCTTTACGCATAGCCATTTGAACTTTCCTTTTTGCTATTTAAACATGCCATGATTAGAACAGGGGCTAGTTTCTTATAAAAAAAGGGGGCATTTTAGTATTCCAATTCCGGTTTGGTGATTGTAATGAATCTAATGATGGCTTTATAATGCTACTTTTTGTGTAAGGACTGTTTGAATTTTCTTGGTTGAAAATGCTCGCAAAACTGTTCTCTATATTATTTGCCAAGTGTTTTTCTTCTTTGAGATATTACGATCTTTGGGCTATACTCTTAGCTAATATTATTGTGTTTGTTTGCAGATGAGAGGCTATGGTGATGAAATTACATGGATTGATGAGAGGCTAAATAAAAAATACAATATGTATTCTTGTATATTAAATTTATTTACAAATCTGAATAGTTATAAAATTTTAACAATGGGGGAATTGTTGGATTCCCCCAATTTTTTTAATTTTGAAAATTTCAGCGACTGTTGCTCCTTTTGTCCCCATGAAATTTTTTTTATTAAGGGACTGTTAGTGGGCAATGAATGATATTAGACAACAAGGCCTGCCGCCTGACACATTGGCAGGTTATGTTTAATCAAAACAATACATAAAATGGAAAATAGAGAAGGATTGATATAGAAACATACCCTGTAGGCCAATACCGACCCCATCCTGTGAGACTGTCATGCTAAGGGTGGCTGCACTGTCACCATTGGACTTTGGTGACTCTTAAGAGTCCCTGTGAGTGGGGAAGGTGACTGTTTCCCATCAGATGGTAAACCCTATTATTCTTGTAGTGTTATCGGTCACACACCTTCTTTCTTCATGTTGAATCTGCCAGCTTTGCTTTTGTAGTTTCTCATAAAGGCTTATATTTTGTAGGTACAAGGCGCTAACATTGACTGGATAAAGATTGTCTCACCAGAAGAAATAAGCCTTATGGTATGTTATCCCAGTGTGATTTTTGTCTTTTTTGGTTATGTGGTATCTTTTTTCATCCCATTCCTTAAATTCTCCCACCCCCCAGAATCCATTATGAAGCAGCTATGGATTTAATGTTATCCTACTTGATAATTTCAGGAAGGGAACTCACATACTATTGATTTAATGGCTGGGATTAGTGATGGGAGGACATTTGACTCTTATCAGGTTTGAATTGACTTGATCTAGTAGCACCTGGAGCTATGTGTCTCAGTATGTCTTCTGCTGCATGCTCAAAAGTGGATTTGGTAGAACACAATTGAGGGAATTAGTACCAGTTTGCATGTGAATAATTAAGCTTTTTTTTTTGTAGATATTCTTGACCTTGTTTGTTTTCTTATCTGTGTGTGAGCACAATTTGTAAGCCATATTCTTGCTTTATTTCTTACATGTGAGAGGTTCAATGGTTTGCAGTTGGCCTACATGAATATTCATGTGCATGTTGAGGATCATATTATTGAGTTGTTAGATATTGATGATATATCCAGCCCAGGTGGTGGATATGTTAATAGTCCGAAATTTAAAATTTTGGCTATGAATCTTGGGATCACAACTTTATTTGTAAGTTCCTCATTTTGATATGGCTTTGTGGACAACAAATTTAGACTTTTAATTGTTCTCTTATATGAATCTGAACACAACATAAAAAGAAGCACAAGAAAGAAAACTGTGTTTAGTAGTGAGTGAAATGTTTCATATGCTGTGGAAACAAATTGAAACCAGCTCTTAGCCAAGTTTAAGTCATGGGATTCAATCTAAGAAAGTAGGTGGTTGAATCCCTAGATGATTTGGTCTAAGTGATTAAATTTTAAAAGGGTGAGAAGAGGTTTTGAGGTTAACTCAGGGCAATGCCTTATTATGCACCCAATCACTTGGGCAGAAAATAAAATAAAATATATAAACAAGGAAAAGGGAAAAAATAGAAACAGTTCCACGCACATAATATCTTGCATATATGTAATATGCCTTAACAATTCATACTTACAGCTATTTGGTTCCATAATAGGTGAATGAGTACTCATCTTTTGACATTCCAATATTTTGTATAGACAGAATTTAGGCCTAGATTTATGGATAGCCCTCATCATGTATAGTGATTTTGGGGTATACATGATGAGGGCTATCCATAAATCTATATGGATTTGTAATCTTATTTTGTTAACTTCTAGTTTGGATGTTGGATTCATTTATATGAATGAAAGAATTTAAGTTGGATTACTTTAGAAGATTAGTAATTGTTGCGTGGATGCATATTTACCAATTAATTTCTATCAATATCAGAAGCCTATTGCATATCAGATTTTGTAAAAATGCAACAATAAGGAAGGAAGTTTCAACATCATTTTAAAAACAAAAAATCGATATTTAAAGAGTACTTTTATATCATATTTTAAGTACAAAATCGATATGTTATACGCCTTTTATATCAGATTTTAAGTATAAAACCGATATGTTATACACCTTTTATATCATATTTTAAGTATAAAACCGATATGTTACACACCTTTTATATCCGATTTTAAGTACAAAATCGATATGTTATACACCTTTTATATCCGATTTTAAGTACAAAACCGATATGTTATACACCTTTTATATCCGATTTTAAGTACAAAACCGATATGTAATAGACTATTTATATCCAATTTTAATTATAAAACCGATATGCTATACTCATTTTATATCTGATTTTAAGTACCAAGACGATATTGAATACATTTTTTATATCGATTTTAAAATTACTAATGATATCATAAGTATCTTACATATCGGAATGCAGTTTTTAAGATATCAAAAATGATTAATATCTGATAACGATGGTGATATATCATATCAGATTATCAAACAAATACGATATCTAATATAGTATAGACATCAGTGTATAACCGATATGTAATATGGGAGAATAGATATCAGCACTCAATATATCGGTTGGAAACCTAAATAGATATCGGTTTATCACTGATATATATTAAGGTTTTTCTTGTAGTGTTACCACAGGACACTGCGGTATGAAGATGTGGCGGAGGATTTGTCCAAGCCATATGAAAGAAAAGAAAGGAGACTTTGGGTGTCGGTGACTGAGGGCCAAAACAGAAATGTAGCTCATGTGGCTATGCCAAAACCGGGAAAAAACACCTTCAAACCAACCCCAGCTGAACCTAATGTTTGGTATAAGAAAGGGAAGGACGGAATTATGATTCCTTTGACAAGAACCCAAACTCGACGTGTCCAAAGGCAGTACGCTCAATCATGTCGTGAGGAGGAGGCTTGGATTAAGGAAAGAGAGGCTCAATTGAGAAGAGGCTCTGATTTAAAGGAGAAAATAAAGAGAGAAGAAGTTAGGCTCTTGAAAGATGATAATTTGGCTGAAGAAGATATGGTAGCTGTACCTAAGGTCCAAAGAAAAGTTGAAGGGACCAAGGTAATGGTTGTCCCAAATGAAAAATAGGAAGTCATAAATATACTTGAAGCTCATATGTCATGGGCATTTGAGGCCAAAGAAGAAAAGGTTGAGACTTGCAAGATAGACACCGACCAATTCATGAGTGAAGTTTCCAAAGACGAATCTGACCAATCCATGGCCGAGATTGCTAAATGCGATAATGACCAGCCTGTAATTGAACAGCCCAAAGTTGAAGTCGGCCAAGAGACGGTTTCAACACAACTAATGCCAGACCCTCCTTCCTCATCTCATGACCTTTCACCAAGAATGAATGTGCCAGCTGAAGGAAAGAATAACTCTTTTAACGAAGGGGATGAAGATACAGTCGACCCCGACCAAGAAATGGGATTTGAAGAGGCTGGGGATGAAGATTACTTGGATGAAGATGACCTTGACGGAGAATATTATGAGGAGGAGAAAGAAAGTGACAACAAGGAAGGTGAAAAGAAGCCCCAAATGAAAATATCACCTTCAGGAAAAATTACATACGAATTTGGGTCTTTAGGACCATTTGAATGCGGCATGATCATTACTTTGCCGTTGGATTTCAAAGCAGGGCCAGAACAAGTGGCCCAGTTGGAAGGAGACGTCATGGTTGAAGAAGAGGCATGGGCAGAAATAGATGACCAAGTAGCAAATCAGGAAGAAAATGATTGTGGACGGTCTGCATGGCTCAAAGAGCACGGGGATGACCTCAACAACCAGTTAAGAACATTCCTCGGCAGGCCAACTGATGCAATGGCCAAACAAGTAAGAGCGTTATACATCCGGGCACATATTGATGGAATGCCGATGAATAGAGTATTCATGGACAACGGTGCCGCTGCTAACATTCTACCATTGTCTACCTTGAAGAAGCTAAAGAAAACACAACATGACCTGCGTCCGACAAAGGTGATGATAAGCTCTTTTCTGGGGGACGACGAGGAAATTTTAGGGCAATTTCGCTAGAAGTAGCGGTTGGAAAAAAGAGAAGGGACGCTACTTTTCTCGTGGTGAACTCGTTCTCCCAATATAACGTACTGCTTGGTCGAGATTGGATCAATGGTAGTTGGTGCATCCCGTCGTCTTTGCACCAATTGCTAATACTTTGGAATGAGGACAATACAATCGATGTTATTTCGGCCGATACACGACCCTTTTCAGCTTCAGCAAACTTTATGGACGCTGAATTGTATGAGGAAGGAGTCACATTCCAAACCTTGGTAGATGGAGTCAAGGATATAGAATCTTTTGGGGTCGCAGCCAATGAGTTGGTTGAAGCCAAGCAACTGGAAGTCAAGATTAAAGATGAGTGGCCAATGTTGGCTGACCTGTTTGCATCAATATCCATATCCGATGATGGACAAGAATCAAGAAACGATTGAAGAAGTGCTGGAGAGATGGTCAGTGCATTTGGCTGAAGAAACGGCCTGGAAAGACAAAGATGAGATCGATCACATCGAATGCTTAAGAGAAGGGCTTGAAGAGGACCGCTTAGAAATTGAGGAATTGGACCCAGCACCAGCCAAGCTTGATGACTCCAAGGCTGAAGTGCAAGACCCTTTGATTGAAGTGAATTTGGGAACGGCTGAGGAGCATAGGCCGGTTTACGTCAGCGGCTTGATGGAACCCTCGCTAAGGGCCGAGATGGAGTCAGTTCTGAAGGAGTTCAAAGACTGTTTTGCGTGGGATTACACTGAAATGCCCGGACTTATTCGTTAGCTAGTGGAGCATCGTCTTCCAATCAAAGACGACTTCAAGCCATTCAAACAACCGCCCCGACGGATGTCAAAAGAAGTTGAGCTTAGGGTGAAAGAGGAAATTGAAAAACTTTTTACAACCAAATTTATACGGCCAGCGATATATGTAAAGTGGCTTTCTAATGTTGTTCCTGTAATTAAAAAGAATGGCAGAATAAGAGTTTGTGTTGATTTTCGTAATTTAAATCTTGCAACTCCTAAAGACGAATATCCTATGCCTATGGCCGATCTCCTTGTTGATGGAGCGGCCAAACATAAAATGTTGTCATTTATGGATGGCTACTCGGGCTACAACCAAATTAATATAGCAGAGGAAGACGTCCATAAAACAACATTTAGGTGCCCAGGGGCGACTGGAGCATTTGAATGGGTAGTGATGCCTTTTGGCCTTAAGAATGCTGGTGCAACCTACCAGCGAGCCATGAACGCGATTTTCCATGATATGATTGGCAAAACTTTGGAAGTGTATATTGATGATGTGGTTGTAAAGTCGGCCACTCGGTTGGGCCATCTTGGGGATTTAAAGAAAGCCTTCGAAAGAATGAGGTTGCATAAACTAAAGATGAATCCTCAAAAATGCGCTTTTGGGGTGTCGGCCGGAAACTTTCTAGGCTTTTTAGTCCACCAAAGAGGAATTGAAGTGGACAAGAATAAGGCCAAAGCCATCATTAACGCGCCCCCACCCAAGAACAAAAAGGAATTGCAAAGCTTCCATGGCCGAATAAACTTTTTGAGAAGGTTTATTTCAAACTCGGCCGGAAAGACAGAACCTTTTTCCCCACTTCTTAAGCTTAAGGGTGAAGAGGAATTTGTATGGGGAGAACTACAACAGAAGGCATTTGAAGCAATTAAAGATTATTTAACCCGGCCACCAATATTGATTCCGCCTAAGAGAGGCAAACCACTGAAGTTGTACATATCGGCTTCAGAGAACTCTATTGGAAGCTTGTTGGCCCAAAACAACGATGAAAAGAAAGAACAGGCCATCCACTACTTAAGTAGAATACTAACGGCGGTGGAAAGAAAATATTCGCCGATCGAAAAGTTAAGTTTGGCTTTATACTTCACAGCCACAAAATTGAGGCATTACATGTTGCCTTCTGTTGTCTTTATCATTTTCAAAACAGACCTCATTAAATACATGTTGTCCCGGCCTATCATTAGAGGCCGAATTGAAAAATGGACAATGGCTTTGTCTGAATTCTCGTTTAGGTATGTGCCCCAACAATCGGTTAAGGGCCAAGCCTTAGCCGATTTCCTAGCCGCTCACCCTAGTGTAGAAATAGAAGACATGGAATCATTCGAGATAGCATCTCACTTTCTGGTTCCATGGAAGTTATACTTTGATGGGTCAAGTACTGCGGCCGCATCTGGGGCCGGAATTGTGATCGTTTCTCCGGGGAGTTTTAGAGCACAATATGCCTTCCAATTAGACTTCACATGTTCGAATAATCAAGCCGAATATGAAGCGTTAATTATCGGCCTAGAAATTTTGAGGGAGCTAGGGGTAGCCAATATAATGATCATGGGTGATTCCATGTTAGTCATTAAACAATTGACTGGAGTGTATAATTGTTATAGTGCGGTGTTGTCAGAATACCGTGAAATGGCCATACAATTAATGGGTGACTTTGACGAAGTTAATATGGAGCATGTTCCTCGAGATTTGAATTGGGAGGCCAATGAATTGGCCCAACTAGCATCTGGTGTACACCTATCCGAGGGGTTGGCTGAGAAATTCTTTAAAGTAGAAAGAATATCCTTGCCTTCGGTTCAGGAAAGGGGATTGATGATCGGAGCAATACCTTCAGGAGTTACGCCAGAAGATTGACGTTATCCTCTTCTCCAATACTTAAGGGGTCCAACCGAGAAGCACAGTCGAAGAATAAGACTTCAGGCAAGAAACTATGTGGTTATGAACGGTGATTTATATAGAAAAGGGTTTGACGACTTGCTGTTGAGGTGCCTAGGGAAGAAGGAAGCCATGCAAATAATGGCTGAGGTCCATGAAGGAGTATGCGGTGCCCACCAACCCGGAATTAAGATGAGGTGGTTGATTAGGAGACATGGCTTCTATTGGCCAACTATCCTAAAAGATTGCATCACATATGCGAAAGGTTGCCAGCCTTGCCAAAGGCATAGTCTGATCCAACACATGCCGGCATCAACGTTGAACCCTATAATCAAACCTTGGTCATTCAGAGGTTGGGCTATGGATGTGATCGGAGAGATTCACCCAACTTCAAGTAAGGGCCATTCCTACATCTTAGTGGCCACTGATTACTTCACTAAGTGGGTCGAAGCTATACCTTTGAAGAAGGTATCGCAGGTAGAGGTCATCCAATTCGTGAAAGAAAACATTATTCACCGTTTCGGTCTACCCGAGTCCATTACCACTGATCGGGGAAAATATTTCATAGGGGCGGATGTTAAGGCATTCATGGAAAAGAATGAGATTAAGTTGCATCACTCCACCCCATATTATGCCCAAGCTAATGGTCAGGCAGAGGCTAGCAACAAGGTTATTAAAAATATCATTCAAAAAGCTATAACGGACAAGCCAAAAAAGTGGCACGAAATATTATCCGATACCTTGTGGGCATATCGGACATCAAGAAGATCGGGGACAGGAATGACACCGTTTGCTTTAACGTATGGGCATGACGCGGTTTTACCTTTGGAAATAGCAATCAAGTCCTTGCGGGTTGCCCTCCAAGGAAATTTAACACCGGATGAGTACACTCAAGCCATGGTTCAAGAGCTCGAAGAGATGGATGAGTCAAGGTTGAAAGCCTTGGACAACTTAAAACTTCAAAAACAAGCTGTAGCAAGGGCGTACAATAAGAAAACGAGGGCCAAAAGTTTCGGGGAGGGCGATTTAGTTTGGAAAACCATCTTGCCTCTTGGTAAGCATGATCGACAATTCGGAAAATGGTCACCCACTGTAACGAACCGACCCAAATTTTCACTAGAAATTTAAATTTTTATTTAACTATGTTTTTAAGAGGTCTATAAAAGATGTTGGATTGTATTTTAAAGATTTTGAGATTTATTTGAAAAATAAAAAGGGTTTTGATTTAATTATTTATTTATTTGTTTTAATTTAAGCTTGACCCAAAGTAGACTTTTAAAACAAATGAGATTTCGATTTTGACTTCGGGTCCGTTAGATAGGTCTCGAGTCCACGAGTTCGTAGACACGCGGCACGCGTCAATCGGAGTTACGGTTTGAGGGATATGGACGTTTGAAGTGAGGGGCAATTTCGTAAATAGACAAATTGGTTTAAAAATCAGACTTTTAAGAGGATCTCTCTCTCTCTCTCTCTCTCTCTCTCTAGAATATTCTACAACTCTCTCTCTCACTCTATTTATTCTCTCTCCCCGCACTCTCTTTCCCCCCGGTTCTCTACTTCCTCGCAAACACCTCTGCACCGATCGACGACCACCACCACCCAGCTCGCCGTCGACCACCACCAGCGGACCCAACATCACCGGCGTGACCCCACCCCGCCAACCACCACTACATTCCAGTCACCCCCCTTGCAGCCCATCCCACACACGCGAGCGAACAAGGCCAGAGAAGCCGGTCTGCCACCGCCAGTAGGTCGCCGGCCTTTCGATCACCTGAGGTCACCGGCGTGGCTCCCCGACGCCCGCCAGCTCGCCAGCTCCGCCTCCAGCTAGCCCAGCCCGTGCGCACAGAAAACCCAGAAAACCCAGCGGTTTAGCTTGCCTCTGTTCCGTCAAATTTTCGATGTAATCCGGCGCCAACCCCCTCCATACCAGGTGGGTTCTCTCTCCCTCTTGATGGGCTTTCAATACCTTGTGTTGTGGCTGTTTAATTTTGAGTTTATAGGGAAGATTGAGTTTGGGGATTTTGAGCCATTTCGGGTTTCCTTTAATTTTCTGGTTAGAGGGCTATTCTTGTTGTTTGGTTTAGCAAATTTCATCCCTAAGAACCTCTCGTATGGTTTAAGATTGAAGGATTGATTGGGTTGAGAAATTTTATAATTTTTGGCTAAAAATTGGTGAAGGGCAGCCACTTTGTGCGCCACCGATTGTGATTCTGAAACCCCCACTGCCATTCGTGAATTAAGGACGATTTTGGGCATTTATGGAGTGGGTTGTTGAGCATGTCTATGTGAGTGTGATTGGAGAAGCCGAAGTTGTCCATAAGTTTAATTTTGAGCGTCGTAAATCGTCGAGTAAGAACGAGTGTTGGGTGTGACGTTAAGTTAAGCACACATTTATATTTAAGCGCCTTGTGTCGGAACTAATTATATTTAGTCAATTGTTTATTTTATAGGCGAGACGACCGCGGCTCGAAACGATTTGGCGGAGGATCGGAACTAGGATTCTCACTGTGAGTGGACCTTACTTCCTAAAATGATTTATAAAATTTGCATTTTTATCTTGGTTAATTGAATTTGTTTTAGTAATAACAAATGTGAGCGAACTTTGGTTTTCAAATAATTTCATTAAAGATTTCATAATATTTTGACTTGATTTGAGATTTGATCATTGGTATTAAACGTTGAATTTCAAATGTTATTTCGAAAAAGTTTTATTGTTGGACGTTTGAAAGAAAACTAGTTTCTTATTTTTACACGTATGGATTATTTCATATTTTAGCCTATGGTCAAGATTTGATTGGTTTTATGTGTTTCGAATGAGATTTATTGATGACTATTTTACTAGTTGTGCTTATGCATTGTGGATTGAGGATTTAAAGTTTCTGGGAACGATAAAGATATTTTCTATCCATGAGAAAATGATTTTATGATTTGATTATGGAAAAATGGTTTTCAAACCACCTTTGCAGTACCCTCCAGATTTCAGATTTAATAGGTCTTTGGGACCCATCACGATGCACATATAGGCTTTGGGCCGTGTGTCGGGATGTTTCGCCCTTTGGGGGCCGCTCTGCGTGCACGTACGACAGATTTTTAGGCTCTGCATGTGTATGACAGATTCTCGGCTCTGCGCATGTATGACAGATTCTCCGGGTAACTGACTGGTGTGTGTTTTCAACGGTTAAGTATTTTAAGTGATGAGTTTATGGCAGCAAAAAAGGTTTTTAAGTATGACGGTTTCAGTTGGACAGTTTAATAAATTTTTCAGTATGTTGAGAGTGGTTTGAGAAAGAAGTTTTCAGGTTAAATTATTTTATTACAAATGTATTATACAGTTTTATTTCGATATTTTATTTTAAATTTATAAATTACTCAGAACTTTTAATGTTTGAATTTTATTTGATAAATGGTTTATGTTTTTGTTTGGTTTATTAAATTATGAAAACAAATTTAAACGTGTTTCTGAAAACGTTTTAAAACTGGGGGTGTTCAAAGAGCGACGTGAGGTTTTAGAGTTAAAAATATTTAGACTTGATTTCATTTCCATTTAAGTGTCCACTCACTGAGCCTATCTCACCGTTTTCTTGTTTTGTCTTAAATTGTCCCCCAGGTAGTAGCATTGGTGGAGGTCGTGCCATTCGTGTCGAGGCAAAGCACATCCATTTTCTACCCCCGAATCTTGTAGGGATTCACTCCCATTTTAGAAGTTCCTGTCCATAAATGTAATATTTGCTGTAATAGGAATTAGTGGCTCTGATAACAACTCCTAAGGTTTAAAATGGGTCTGAGACCCTTATATGCTTGTGGTAGAGGTGGCTGAAAGATTTAGAAGTGTTTTTAACAGGTTTAGAAATTTCTGGGTTAGTCCACTTTCAGGGGAGGTTCTGCCGAATTTTCGGTAGGATTTTCCTTGATTTTGGATTCCCGCAGGACTTCTCCGGGTTTCAGGGGAAATCCGGGGGCGGTCCTGTCACCCACATGGAAGGGACCATTCACTGTGGTTAAGGTTTTAGGTAAAGGAGCGTATCAATTAATGGATTATGATGGCCAACTTCATGATGCTCCAATCAACGGCCGATATTTAAAGCGATACTACCCAATGGCTTGGGAATTGATGCAAAACGAAAGCTCATGAGAAATATAATCATAAGGATGAGTAGAAAGCCGACCAATATATATATATATATCCATATCATTTAAAAAAAAATGATCAAGGCTATCAAAGCAAGGCCATAAATGGCCAAAAATCATAAGTCAGCCATTATAAAACAAAAGTGGCTGAAATCGACAGATAAATCCCAAAATAGGCAACTATGATTGGGGACTAAACATGGCCAAAGTCTCAAAATAAGGCTAAAAGTGACGGAAAATGGTGGCTTTGAAGGTGTCCCAATGACTCTCAGCAATGCTCATGGCCGCGACAAGGCCAGCCTGTTTCTTGGAGAAGTCCTCTTGAGCACGAATCAGCTCCTGAAGGCGGGCCTCAATGGGTTTGGCCCCCTGAATACGTGCAGTGAACTTAGAGGCTAGCTCGGCCTGTTGGGCATCAATCTTTCTCTTCTACTCCTCAAGGTCGTGATAAAGTTGCATCTCCTCCTCGCTTGCGACGGCCTCAGCTACAAGAACATTCTTAGTAGACAGAATTTTTGTGGCTAGGCTAAGGCTAGCCTGGTGCTCGGCCCGGGCGTGACGGTAGCTGGCCGCAGTCAACTCAAGTAGCTGAAACGAGAACTCTATCATGGTCCCAATGCCAGCAACCACAGGGTTGGCCAAGGATAGCCTAGCAATGGCATCTCGAAGCTTAACCCGAAATGCTTCGTCTGACATCGCCTCAAGACCTTGAGCGAATAAGGCCTCAAAATCAGTCTTCACTTGGCCACTACATGGCCCAAGGATGGAAGGCTCGGAGGCTGAAGTAGTGGAGGCAGTAGCGGCTGCAATCAGACAATGGAAGCGCTTCAAGGAATCCGTAGCTCCCGTGTCCATCATAGGTGAACCCTGAAAATTTTAAGTGGAGTAAGAGGCCATTAGGGGGAAATAGAAGTTAAGTATGCAAGGCCATAGAAACATACTCTAAATGGCTGAGAGGTCATAATAGCCATGGATTCGGAGGTTGGGGTTGTCGGAACCACTAGCGTGGAAACTTGTGAGCTGGAGCCAGCAGTAGAAGTGGGGACAAGTGTCTCGGCCATGAATCCCTACAGGAAAACTCAAATGAATAAAAGATATGATTTTTTAGGCTGAAATGAGGTTTTTTGACAATTACTTACTGGGATTGTCAGAGGAGGCGATGTATGAGCAACGTGAATCTCTGTATCAAGGCCATTAGAATTGGCCCCAGCAACCAAGGAGAGGTCAAGGGTCGGCATGACGTTATTCTAAAGTGATAGGCGATTAGAAGTTAGATGTGCTACAAGGCCAGCTGGGAATTTATATGAAGAAATAGAGTTATGTACCTTTGTTGCTTGTGGCTGAAGGACAATAGCCATATCCGTAGAAGTCCCTGGAGCAGTCTCAGTGGCATAGTCCAAATGAGGGTTATTTGGGATGTGATGTTGGCCTCAGTGGGTTCTTGGCCAAGTGAACTAGCTAGAAGTGCATGAGATGTTCGAACCACAACCTATGATGGATAAAATGGGTTAGCTATGCCTCACAAACATATATAAAAAAAAAAAAAGGGAAATAAAGGGATTTAAGAAATTTGAGCTACCTCACTACCCACCTCCGAGTGGGGAGATGAAGACTTGTTCCCATCAGGCTGAGTCACTAAGTCGTCAGACATAGTGATGATGTGACCGTAGGGGACCTCTCCCATGTCCAAAAGTGTCTCCACACACCCATTAGTTGGCTGAGAAACAAGGCTAGCCACCTGCAAAATATGGGTTAGAGTGGTGCAAGCCCAACGTTCGCCAAAATTTTAGAGGAACATGTTTACCCTTTACTCAGCAGTAAGTAAAGAGTCATTTGGTGGCAAGTCTAGTGGCATATAATACATGTTTGCGGATGTGTTTTGCGGGCCAACATTCATGGCCCCAGAGGAAGAGGGGGATGAGGAATTGGCGGCCCGCTAGTACAAGGATAAGGAAATTAGTAAATTTCTGAAAGATTATAATAAAAGAAATAATTCGGCCAACATCGGCCGTATTTCTCAAAATGGCCAATATTGGCCGTAATTTGTAAATTGGTCAACATTGGCCGAAATTCTTAGAATGGCCAATATTGGCCATAATCCTTAAGTAAAAGACAATGCATACCTGAGGCTCAAGAGGATGCCTAGGTCGTATCTTCAAAGGGACGCCCTCCGAAGAGCCTTCATCCTCGAGCATGGCCAAGGAGGCTTTTGACTTAGGCTTATGCTCTAAATAAGGAAGAAATTTGTTAGTGGGCCATTAAAGCAAATATAACAGTTATTTGAAACGAAGCTTACTCGATTTGATGGGAGGTGCCCTACGCGTGGCCACAGTTTTCTTGACTCGTTTTCTCTTGACAACTGCAGGGGAGGCATCTGAATCCTCATCCGAGGCGTTTGAGAATGAATCTAAGTAGCAAATGGAGTGAAAGATTAGTTTCATGCCCAAAAAAAAAAAAGGGTCTTACTCGAATCCGAAGGAGGAGTCTTGCGCTTTGCCAAAACTTTTGCTTTCTTGTTTTCAGAGGGGGGGCATCCGAAAAATCTTCATCCGAGGTGCCCAAATGAGGAGCTAACGAAATAAAGGTCAGCAGTTTATTTTTTGTCTAAATACGACGGTATAAGTTGAACATAAAGAAGTGGGGCAAACCTTGGGGCCGAGTTTTGCGGCTCACTTGGCCACGATGAGGTACGGCAACAAAAGAATCTTCTGGCTTTGACTCGCTAGTTTCTTCATACTCTTGGGTATCGGCCTCGCCATCTACAAAGGGGAACATAAACGGTGAGTATAGATATAAACGGTCAAGTATCAAAGGAGTCAAGTAAAATGAAATGCTGTATACCAGAGAGTTGGCCCACGACCACTGTTTGGGCTAACTTGGATTTGGGCATCTTTGCACAGTTGGCCGACATGGGACAACCATCAAATAAAGATGTGGCCCGCTCAACGTCTGGCACAAGGAACCAAGAACGAACAAACGTTTCCCACCATGCCACAAAGTGGGTTGTGGCCGAGAAATCTACTGCCAATGGGGGAGCTTTAAACCCGGCCAATAATTCCCTGTTTAGTGTATCGAGGGTCTTGCATTTCTCTACTTCTTTGAACTCACTCCTACTTGAGTCACACTTGTTGCGAGAAGGCATATAAGGAGCAGGGATGGTTTGGGTAAAACCAAATTGGCGGCTAACGGCCGACGTCCAATACAACTCACAACCACAAGAGTGGACAGACTTTAGGCTAACAATGAACCCATAAGCCAAGTCCCGGGTAACAAGAATGCTAACCCATAAGCTTTTGTAATCATCCCACGAGTCTTTTGGGGCAGCCGGACTAGGTGGATCCAACAGCTCCAAGAAGCGAGGATGCCGGCGTCGAAGACAAACGGCAAACTCATCCGGGGAACGACTCTCCAAGTTGTAAAATATGGAAAAGTAGTCCTCAACCTTTAGGCCAAGAATGGGGAGAATAAGAAGTCCTTCGCCTAAAACTTTGTGGGAAGAATGAACCACATCAAGAGGACCCGTTTGAGGAAAGTAAATTTGGAGCCATAATTGAAAAAGCCATATTGGCCCCGAAGTTCGATGATCCATGGCCTCGTTGTTAGCTATCTTCCAAAGACCGCGGTAGAGGTGAGAAAGCACAAGAGGGCCAAGAGCTACGGGAATGCCGGTGGCCAACAATTCGGCCAAAGATTGGGACTCCGTGGTCATCATACCGCTACCCGTGCAAAAGATGTATTTGCACAACCAAACTTGCAAAAATGCAACATGTTCCTTGGTCGAGATGGTCTTGGAAGCTTTGACATTGGTCTTTACAAATGTCACATAATTCCTAGCTTTTTTACTTGAGTAGTCGAGTTTTTCTTTGGTTTTGGGGAGCGTTGCCGCGCTAATATTTGCACCGTATGGCCGAAAACCCGCAATAGCGACCAAGTCCAAGAGGGTGGGTGTCATCATCCCAAACCGTAATCTCAAAGTGTTGGTGGAGGTGGACCAAAAACATAGGGCGGCCGAAATTAGTGCCCGATCACACTCAAAACGGCCATGGTAGCAAAGCTTCAATGCATCATATATCCCACTTTGAATCCATAGTGGCTTGCAAGTCTTCTCTAGTCTCTTAAACCAACGATTCCAATCCATGTCCGGAACCCCATTTGTTTCCTTCAGCTTCATAGGCGATGGCCAACATTTAAATGGCCTAGTTGCTTCCCACCCTTGCCAATCAAGAGATTCATGGCAAAAAATAGGAAGGTCTTCTTCCGGAGATGGCATGACCTCGGCAACAATGTTAGGAATAGAGCCATGAAAATGAGGGCCAAGGGTGAAAGTCATAACCTCAGGTGCGGCGTCGGGGTCAATGGGATCATAAGGCTCATTTGAGTAAGCATTAACATCCTTCTTGAGAGCTTCATGAAGTTTCTTATGGTATGCCTTGATAGCCTTTACATCTATGGTGTGCTTGAAAACAAGAAAAACCCAAAAATAAGGAACTTGATGTCACTTGAGCAAAACGACAAACACGTGGTGCGCACACCTTCAAGTACCTAGAACAAGCCAATCATGGCATCCGACAAACCCAAATCCACAAAGAGTGCATCAATTTAAGTCACAAAATCAAGTTCAAGACCAATTTCAAGTAAACATTTATTAGAGATTAAGGGAAAATTGAAGAATTTTGACAATTCAAGAGGAGGAAATAGCTTGAGTTGGGTAAAGTGATGTACCTTGCATTGGTTGGGGGGAAAAGATTTCTTGAGAGAATATTGCAGCAATTTGGTTAGGAGGCCATGGATTTGTAGTACCCATGAATTTGTAGGGCCATGGTAAAAAAATAAAATAAAATAAAATAAAAGAAGATGGGAGGTGGTACTGCTGCAGCTATCGGGTCTTGAAGCAAAAAGGCAAGGTTGGTTGGTTTCTCTTAGTTCTAGGCGTGAATATATATATATGTATATGTATACTTATGTAAAGAGAAGTAATCAAGTCTTTTGGTTGACATGGGCGCAAGGTGTGTTTAAACATTGGCCAATAAGAAATGGCCTTGCAGCAAAAATATCTCTTGAGTTGATCTTTCTTAAGCCAAGTAAGTAAGTACATGCACCTGGGCTTAGTCATATAGCTGAAGACAAAATAGTGGCTTAGTTACAAATTCTATATATATATATATATATATTTTGTTGGATATACATACATTAATATATATTAACCTTTATGTGTGTTAGCCAATTCTTGGCTATTATTTATGGCTATGCTTTTTCAAAATTCTTGGCCAAAAAATAAACTATGGGCCAAAGTTGGCCACACTTCTTATAGGCCAATATAAAAAAATAAAAAAAAATAAAAAGGGCCAAGGTTGGCCGCAATTTTTATAAGCCAATAAAGTGATAATGGTCATACTCGGTGTGAAAGAAAAGAAAAAAAAAAAAAAACTTTATAGTCTCAAATTGCTTAGACTATAAAGCTTGGGGGGCAATGTTTGTACCCAAAAATGACACTTGGGTTATTATTGACCATTTTTCATATTGGCCATTTTTCATATTGGCCATTTCTCATGTTGGCCATTTTTCATATTGGCCATTTCTCATATTGGCCATTTTTCATCTTGGCCATTTCTCATGTTGGCCATTTTTCATATTGGCCATTTCTCATGTTGGCCATTTTTCATATTGGCCATTTTCGTGTAGTGGCTAAGAATATTTTCTTGGCCCATGTACTCTTATTTGGCGGCCAACTCACTTTGGAGCCAATATGGCCCACGACCCAAAAAGAAGTTTTAAGGCTAGTAATGAGACTATAAAATAGATGAACTCGTCTCACTAAAGGGGCCGGTAAAGATTTCCACGGCCCATTCGCATAATCAACTCCGAAAAATGAGTCCAAAATTGATAGGAAGCCAAATCAAGCAATGAGTCCAACTTTGGAAATAATTCGGAAAGTTTTGCGAATAAGTCACCTAGATGGACAAGGACTCAATACGATCAAGTAAAGGAATCCTACTATGGAAAGAATTTCAATCCTCATCAATAACAAAACTTGGCCGCCAAGAAGAAATCTCAGAAGTTCGAGTCCTACTAGGAGAAGGAATTAAGATGATTTCGGGCCAAGAAATGGCCCATTATCTAGGGTTGTATCCTAGCACCCTTATAAATAGAGGCATTCGAGAGAAGAGAAGGAGATTCAGCATCCAATACACACAGATACTCAAATCTCAAGAATCTCTCAAAGTTCTTTTGCTTTCAATTTCTTTTTAGTTGCTACCATTCGAGTTGCTTTTAGGTTTCTCATAACTTTAGTCTCAAGATCATTAGGTTTGTAGCTCTGCCATTGCCTTCACAAGGATTGTGGTATCGATTTATTTTATGCACTTTAGTTTCATGCAATTGGATCGTTTCTATTTTAATTCATGTTCAAGTTCTTCATTCAATACATAGATGTTTATTTTGTTCATTGTTCTTTTCAATATTGAAGTTGATTTAGTTGGCAATAATAGCATTGAGTTTCAGTATCATTTTATCGTCCATAGTTTCTTTTATCTTTTTGGCCAATTTCATCATTGCATTCACGAATTCAACAATACTGTTCTAAGGAGGCCGAGACGCGACTCGGACTCTGATTCCGACTAAAGCCTTGTCCCCGAGGCTAGAAAAAAATCTAGGCCAAGAGTGGTTTCTAGCTTGGCCGCACAATCGTTAGATTGGATTTCAGATTTAAGCGCAAAACCCCAACATTACCATCACAATTTCTATTGTGGCCTAGTTTGAGGCCCAATAGTGGCACGCCCCGCACACTCACATCCAAACGGACCAAAAATCACTTTTGGCCAACCTTGGCTAAAAAACTAGTGAACAGTCTCGATCTAAAACCCAGAAACCAGCCCTCTCGCCCCTCCGTCTCGCACTCTCGCCCCTCTGTCTCGCCGGCGCTGCTTCCCTCCAATTGGTATTGTTAAAGTTTCAACTTTTTATTATATTCTTTGGATTTCTATCACTCTATAACTGCAATTTATGTTAATTTGAATTGGGTGAATGGATTGAAGGAGAAATATGTGATTTTCATTATCTCCATTTAGTCTGAATTGCGAATGGGTTTGCTGCTAAACTGTTACTTAGGCCAAAAAAAAAATTGGGGTCGGGGATATGGGGCGGATTCGGCGACCCGCCCGTTTCCATCCCTAATCAGTATGGTATGCGGACAGATCAAACGGTTTACAAATTTATACCCTATGATAGAAATGAGTGAATCCGTTGATTCAATGATGAAAAATGCAACGTCCGTTCCTTATATTTCGTCCATTAATATATTCAATATCTCTTGATTATTTCATCCTATGTTTAGGAGTCTGCAAAAGTAAATTTGACATATTCTTGGCGAAAGGGTAAAGCACATAATTACTATACTCTGCATGCTTTTCACATGCATTTCATGAAAACGTTGCATGTATTTATGTCATAAGTGTGGAGGTGGAAAAATTCAACTGCTTCTCCCTTTTATGATTGTAATTTGCATTTTGGTACTGATGTCGGTCACGTCGGTGCATATACAAACATAAGTACCAGACCAGTCAAACTTGAAAAGAGATTGATCGAGTTGTCTTCAGCCTAGGATTGATGCCTCTCATCACTTCCATATTCTGATGCAAAGTCAGGAGGATATAATATTAATGTCCCCTTCAATTAGTTTTGGGAATTTCTAAAATATGTAAAATTACACTCTACATATACCTCTACAATGGAAAATACTAAAACATATTTTCTCATATGACAGTGACAATTTATGTAAAGTTCTCATATCAATTATTATAGTCAACTTATAATACCTACTATTGGGAATCTGTTATTGGGTTATCCTAGGCTTTATACTATTATATCTACTAGTATTATATCTACTAGGCCCTGTTTGCTAACCCAATCATATAATTTGTTGCTGGTCTCAGGTTGTTAATAACAAATAACGAAGAAGCTGTTTCTCAGTCTTTTTAAAAAGACTCTTAGCCTCTTGCAGAATCGATCAGCTCTCAAGTCGCTTACCTTTGCTCTCAGCATCTCCCACTCACGCTGCTCTCAGCCTCGCGCTACCCTCTGCCTTTCTCTCTCTCTCTCTCCCTCTTTCTTTCCTTCTTTCTCTCCTTCTTTCTCTCTGCAAAACCCATCGCCGCTGTCTCCTCTTTCTCCCACTCACGCTGCCTCACTCTCTTCCGGTCGGCGGTTCCTTTACCAAAATGGCTCAATCTACGCCAAACTTAATCCCTCCCAAAACCCTTATCCCCAACCCCTCCTTTCCTAGCTCTTCCCTTAAAACCCCAAAACCCAAATCCAGAAACTTCCCAACCATCTCTATCTTGGCGATTGCCGGCCAAAATCAACAGAAAAACCAGCAAACGCCGTCCTTGGATGCTGTGTTCAATGGCGCTCGCAAAGAAGAGGTACTTGGTGCCATTGGAAGCTCGTTGTCCAACTGTCTTTCCGAAACCAACCTGCACCTCACAGTTCCTGGTCTCAAATCCAAAACCAGAGGCAAGGTAATACGCAAAGGAAATGAAAAGCATTTTATTTTTGCTTTATCTTGTTTCTAGTTGCTCTATGCAGTCTTTGGTTGTCATGCTTTGTCAGTATCTCTAGTCAATTGAGCTTAATAAACAACTTGGGCTTTAGCTAAAAGCAACCAGCTTGTGGGTTTTTAATTTAGTGGGAAAACGTTTGGTAATTCTCTGTTTTTCAGGTTAGAGATGTTTATGACAGTGGGGATTATCTAGTTATGGTGACGACGGATCGGCAAAGTGCATTTGACAGAATTCTTGCTTCCATTCCCTTCAAAGGCCAGGTTTGTCCCTAGTTCCCATCCCAAAGAAAAGAAATTTCTTATGTGTGAGTTTTCTGTATTGGGTTGAGTTTTTTATAGAAAAAGAAACAAAGAATGGCCAAATCGCTTGTTGACTAAAATACTCATTACATGGCTGATAGATAATTAGGAATGGTATCTGAATTTATTTGGTTCTATGATTTTCAGGTCCTTAATGAGACAAGTTTATGGTGGTTTGACAAAACTCAACACATAACTTCAAATGCAGTTGTATCAGTTCCAGATGAAAATGTAACAATTGCAAAAAAATGTTATGTTTTTCCCGTTGAGTTTGTTGGTAAGATATTCTAATTGTAGTTTTTTCCATTTTAGTTGGCTAGCAAACCACTTCACTTGTATTGTGATTGAAATTTCCTACAATTTTGAGTAGAAGAAGATGCTAACTTGGTAAAAGCAATAAACTTTGTGTTAAAGATGTTTCATATAACTAATGCATTGGTGAGAAATAAAATTGGAGGAAGATGAATTTTCTGCTATACTTCATAATAAATCTTTTGTTGAGTTGATTGGCTCTTTATTTTCTTCTTTCTTGTCACGGATAATTAGTAGTTGTTGAATCTACATTGGCATAGTCCATGATGTTTCATTTGTTTCTTGTTGTAACTTGTAAGTGATAGAATATTATCTTCAACCATTTTGAGCTATTTGAAAACGAAGGTACTTGCACCCTTTATACATTCATTAAGCCATCAAAGTCTTTACACTACTTGTGTTGCTAATTTGTAGTCAGAGGTTTTGTGACGGGAAGTACTGATACGTCATTATGGACGATCTACGAGAGAGGCATACGGAATTATTGCGGCAATATATTCCCAGACGGTCTGTTTTCTACTTCATGTGCTTCTTTCATTTTAATACAAAAAAATTCAATCTGATGGTTTATTAATGTTATAGGCTTGATAAAAAGCCAAAAGCTTCCTGATAATATTCTGACACCAACAACCAAGGATGCAGATCATGACGTTCCTGTTACTCCAGATGAGGTTTGGTTTCTTTGATATCAATTGTTTACTTTAAAGGTGAAAAAATGAGATGTAGAAGTGAAAAACTTGTTAGAGTAGGGCCATTAGGCTGAGAACCTAATAACTGATAAGTCAAGATTACAATTCATGTTGGAGATGAAACCAAGTCGATACAGGATATTTTGCTGGATTTGTATTGGAATGTATTGTATCTACAAAGATGTGTTTATATATATATATATATATATGTATTGCTGCTACTGCGTGCATGTGTCATGCTTTGATCTCCTCTATACATTTAGGTTAGTTAGCTTATCTGATGCAATTATCTCGCAGATAATTGAACGTGGACTGATGACTCAAGCCGAGTATGATGAAGTAAGTAGCAAAGCATTAAGCTTGTTCGAGTATGGCCAGGTAACTTGCTTTTCTTGTTTTCTTATTGTTAGGAGCCTTTTATAATGTAATTGTCCAGAAGAAGCATCATGGGACTACATCAATCAACACATAGGTTTTCTGAATGAGATTGTATTGTAGTCTTATAGAATGGAACCATGAGGCTACAATGAGGAAAAGTTGGAAGAGCAACAAATTCATTTGAGAAATTCCTATAGCCTTTGACTTTTGGTTTTTTAAATTTTTACTGGTTGTGTATCTAGCATGTAGGCTTAGACATCTGTGTCATATGCTTTGATCTGTGCTTAAAAAAATTACTTGTATTCAGGTGTCAAATGTACCATGTCCTTTATACCTAGACACTATGACAATTTTTTTGTTCGTGTCTGTAATTTTCTTTTTGAGCATACATACTGGTCAAATCCAAATAAATAATATTGGCAAAGTAATCAAATGTACATGTGTGGGCAATTTTCATAATTGAGTTTAGATACAGCTCCAATCAACTTCTTATCAAATAATAAATCTCAGCCAAGGTAAAAAGTTTGACCATTTCATTCATGTTGCAGCGCGTGGCTTTGGAACATGGCTTGATATTGGTAGACACCAAGTATGAATTTGGAAAGGGACAAGATGGTTCCATTCTTTTGATTGATGAGGTTTAACATTGTCTTGTTTAATGTATTTATGGTTCTTTTTCACTCACAGTACACATGTTCAGATGATGTCATGGGAGTTTAATTTTATTTTCTTGTCATTATAGGTGCATACACCTGATTCAAGCAGATATTGGATTGCACACACTTATGAGGAACGGTTTCAGAATGGTCTTGAACCTGAAAATGTTGATAAGGTAGGTATTTTATTTTATACTATCATGTTCCATGTGCTGTTTTTTCCTTTTTTTTTTTTTTTTTTTTTTTTTTTTTTTTTTTTTTTTTTTTTTTTTTTTTTTTTTCTTTTTTTTTTTTTTTTTTTTTGTTTGTATTTTTTACTCAAATCTTATAGAGCAATTATTATCAGCAACTTGCTGACATTTAAATCTTTAATTCTAAGGAGTTCTTGAGGTTGTGGTTCAAAGATCACTGCAATCCGTATAAAGATGAGGTAGTTTACATAAAGTCCAATTATATTTTCATTTTGAGTCTGGGAATTTGGGCATGTGAAAACATCAATCTCATGCTGATGATACAAACATTTAGGTCCTCCCTCTTGCACCTGAAGAACTTGTTTCTGAACTAGCTTGGAGGTATGTCACTTGTTTATTGTGCCTTATCATAATTTGTACCGTATAAAGTGTCTTTTACATGCTTTATGGAGGTTAAATTTGTTGATCCATTTTTTCCCATTATTTTACTATTATTGTGATTATGATTGTGAGTGTTATTGCTATGTTGATGTTTACATGTCATGTAGATCAGTGGAAAGCATAAAGAATGATTTCTTGAGTCATATATGTCTTTAGTTATATTGGTTTTGGTCCTAGGAGTCTTGTAAAATGATCTAGTGATCACTTGCTGCAGATGACCTGAATACTTGCTGTATGAGCATACTGTAGAGTTTCTTTTGAATTCTATGGTATAAATAACTAGTTATGGTTTTTGTTTTGTCTAATTATGGTTGGTCTGAAGCATAACCTAAAGACAGAATTTCTGGATTTCTTGTTCATGTTTTTTTTCAACAAGATCATGTCAAACTACTAAATAGTATTTTTGATAACTTATTCAGAGTTGCAACCAAATGCTAGATTTACATTCTTGGTAGTGCAGTGTATCTGTTTAAGGTACAGAGGAAACAAGGAGTGCTAACCAGGCCACTCAATCCAGCAAGTCAGGGGTGGGCTGGACATAGGTTCAAATCCTTCCATAGTCGATAGAAAATAACTATTTGACTTGTTATAAGTTCTACTTGAGAATCCGTTTAATGATGGAATACCAACTAAATTGAAAGACGTGACACCCAGGAATGGTTTTCCCACCTTGAGTGATGAGGAATTAGTTAGGTCATTCTTTTTGAATAAAACATGGTAAGGAATAATATTGAGGTAATGCTGGATATCTTTGTTCATCCTTCTTTCCCCGCTAAGATTGTGGCCCTAAGAACGTTCCACTGATATCTCAAGTTTCAAGTGTCAACTCTTCTTTTGACCGAGTCTATATGTGCAAAAATGATCTCTTACACTGGGTGTGAACGTCTTCTACTACAAATTGCTAGTCAAATTGTTTTTTTAATGTTGATCATCATGTTCTGGTTATTTTAGGTCTTTAGGATGATTCTATTTCAACCTAAAAGATTTCTCAGTAAGTCTCTTTCTTTTTGTAAAGTTTTTACGCCATTGTTACCTTTCATAAATATTGAAAATACAAAAGAAGAAAAGAATTTTCTTCTCCGTCACTTTCCCCTCCCCCTCTCCCCTCCCCCTCTCCTCCCTTTCTCCGAGCTGGCTCCTGTGTTTAAATGGAATCACCATCGTGTTTATTGTGTTGTTGCTTTCATTTTAATCAACTCCATAGTGTGAGTTTTGAGATTTTTTTATCCACCATTAGTATATGTTTCAGTTACTCATATAGTACACTGATATTGCTCTACAATGGCAGATATATTTTCTTGTATGAGACAATAACAAAATCAAAATTCAAGATGCCTTTGACAGAGGTAAAAAAAATTAAAAATAAAGCTTCTTTTAATTGATATTTATTATGATGTATAAATTATTGTGACATAATTTTGGTTTTCAATTCAGGAGCCAATACATGATCGGATATCTCGAAATATTGCCCGGGCACTGTCATTTCTGAAGTAACTTCATAGTATGAAGCATGAATTTTGTATTGGAACTGACTTACTCCCCCAACCCCCTCGCCCTCCGCCACTCATAAAGAAGTTGTAAATTATGGTTCATTTAGTCTTAGGGTTCACCTTGTTTGTTGTTTCATGGATATTGCTATGGGGGAGCAATGTTTTCGGTATGACGGTATCCAATGATTTGTATCAAACAATGAGGTGGGTAACTGGGTATAATTAAGCCAAATCATTTTGCAACTAGAGAAGGCAGGAGGAGGTTCTTTGAAAATTGTTGTATCGGAATCGGGTTGGCCCTCGGCCGGAGGGGATGGCCGAGTGACAACAAAGGAGAATGCAAGAGTTTACAATTCGAATTTGATCAAGCATGTGAAGGGTGGGACCCCAAAGAAACCTAACGGCCCTATTGAAACTTACCTGTTTGCCATGTTTATTTGCAACTTGTTGCAGATAATGTGAATGTCCTCATCAGATAACTACATATCACATTTCATGTATTTATCTCCATAGATAATCATATAATATTAGCTAGATAAATACTCATTTTATTTTCCTGTATTTATCTTAGTGATAATGTATTTATCATAAGATGTTTATCTGATGTAAATGTTTATCACTTGAAGCCTATAAATAGAGGCTCTATGGAATGGAAAAAGACACACTGTTCTCCCATCTTTTCTCTCTAAGTTCTTTATTTTTACAACACGTTATCAGCACGAGAGCTCTGGTATATTTTTATTCTTTATTTTGCTTCTTTATTTCTAATAGCAATTTTTATTAACAAGCCGATGACATTGAGAGGCTTTTTCGATCTAAGAAGCAAGAGCCTTCGTGCTCAACTTTGATGCTCTTATTCACGCTACTGCAATTACTATATAGCCGCTGCAACGTTAGTGCTAAACTCTTGGGTTGAAACAAATTATCTTTTCGCTCACTGATGGCATGTTTTGGGTGTTTAATTAATTCATCTGACAGTTTGTTGTGTTTTTGTCTATTTCACTTTTATCATTGAATTATTATATATACGCTTTATTTATGACAATTCTTTGATTCATTTACTGCAACCTTATGTGTGTATGTATACATATATATGCTATGTGCCCTTTGCTATATCACGCACAAAGTCAATCTTGATGCATATCGTATATGTATCAACTGATTCAACTGCATGGACAAGCACATAACTTTTATTCCTACCTCCTGGGTGGATATATCTTTATCATAAATTCGTTTGATCTAATATATGGGCATTTTTTGTTTAAATTAATTTTTTTTTTTATAATTATCTATCATCTGACAAACAATTAATTGTCTTTAATCAATTAGATGTTCACAATTATGAATATTATTCCACCTTACTCACCGAATGCTTAATTCTAGTTTTCCTTATTTGAGAATAATTTTCAATCTGGAGTATTATTACGTATAAAAATAATTAATTTAATTGTTTGTTTTGTATCAAATACTATTTGATTCAAATTTTCTGTCAAGGCCGATTGCATGAATTTCTTTACATGAGTTGTTTAATTAAATTTCTTTATGCAATTATACTCATGTTTATATATGGCTATACTTTCATACGTGACTTATCTACTATTGTTCCTAAGTCTTTTATTTGTACCATTACTTTATCAATTATTTATTACTCAGTTAATTCATATTTTGAACCTGAAGTTCAAATCTATGCCATAGAACCTGATGTTCTAAATTAAATTTATATGTTCTTATATCAATGAACCTGCAGTTCGAATAAGATATGCGAAGACTTTAGAACCTGAAGTTCTAATTGTATTTATGGCGTCTTTTACCTTAAACCTGAAGTTTTTGGTATATGTGTATATATATTGGAAATATTAAGAACCTGAAGTTCTATAATTATTTTTCATGAGTTCTAAATATCTCATTTTCTTTATGTAGAAAATGACGAACTTGACCAAACGAGAATTTGTTGAACTCGACATCTCTGGAAAGAACTATTTGTCCTGGGTCCTTGATGCTGAGATCCATCTTGAATCCATGAATCTTGGTAACACTATCCAAGAAAGCAATAAAGCGTCCCCGCAGGACCGTGCCAAAGCCTTGATTTTTCTTCGCCATCATATTCATGAAGGGCTGAAGAGTGAGTATCTCACTGTCAAGGATCCGCTGACTCTCTGGGATAATCTGAANTCGCACGCCCAAGCACTTGGTAGACCTTTACCAAGCCTCTTTAAAGGGGAAGGTTGAAGTCAATTATGTTGACCAAGTTCATGACCCAATGGACACTTCAGACCCAGTGGACATAAGTCATCTTGATGTCTCTGATTTCTTCGCTGACACCGATGCAAAGTCTTTTGATGCTATGATTGGTGGTGGGGTTGTACATCCCAATTAATTTGTCGTTTATTTAATCAGTTTTATTGCTTTTCTTAGGATTAGTTTCAAATTTGCATCTATTACTTTTATTTAGTTGTTTTTCAGGTTTTGCACCTGTAAGAATAATTTTTATTATCGAATAAAATGTCGTGGTTATTTCTTTAAATTGAAAGTAATTATTTTCATTTATTTTATTGGAAGGCATTAAATATGGACTGCGGTGGTCAAAGTCATGGCGAAGATATTTATCTTGTAGACAGTGCGACTACGCACACTATACTTCGAGATAGGAAGTATTTTTTCAATATAGCATTAACAAAAGCTAGGGTAATCACTATATCAGGTTCTGCAAACCTGATAGAAGGCTCCGGAAGAGCCCATATTACGTTACCCAATGGAACTTAACTGTCCATTAGCAAGGCTCTATTCTCAAGCAGATCCAGAAGAAATCTGCTTAGTTTTAAAGATATTCGTTTGAATGGATATCACATTGAAACCACAACTGAGCATAATGCTGAATATCTTTGCATTACATCCAATATTTACAGCCAGAAGCGTATATTAGAGAAACTCCCTGCTTTCTCATCTGGGTTGTATTATACAACTATAAAATTTATTGAGGCTCATGCTGTCATGAACCCGAAGTTCATTGACCCAAATATTTTCATGCTTTGGCATGACCGGTTGGGTCATCCTGGATCCACTATGATGCGTAGGATTATTTCAAATTCCTGTGGGCATCCATTAACGACTCAACATCTGGTTGAATCTAACAAAAAACTTTGCACAGCTTATTCACAAGGAAAGTTGGTTATCAGACCATCTCCCTTAAAGCTTGATATAGAATCCCCATCATTTCTGCAAAGAATTCAAGGGGACATTTGTGGGCCCATTCAACCATCATGTGGTCCATTTCGTTATTTTATGGTTCTAGTTGACGCATACAGTAGATGGTCACATGTTTGCCTCTTGTCAACTCGTAATGTTACATTTGCTAGGCTATTGGCTCAGATAATTAAATTACGAGCCAGTTTCCAGATAATCCTATCAAGTCGATTCGACTTGACAATGCTGGTGAATATACGTCTCAAGTCTTTAATGACTATTGTTTGTCGGTTGGCATTGATGTTGAACATCCTGTTCCTCATGTCCATACCCAAAATGGTTTAGCAGAAGCTTTTATCAAGCGCCTTCAATTGATTGCCCGAACTTTGCTTATGCAATCAAAGTTGCCAGTTTATGCATGGGGACATGCTATTTTACATGCTGCGTCATTAGTTCGACTGAGACCAGTGAATGATTATCAATACTCCCCTTTACAATTAGAACTTGGGAGCCAGCCCAATATTTCACATTTACGGACTTTTGGGTGTGCCGTATATGTACCCATTGCACCTCCACAACGCACTAAAATGGGTCCTCAACGGAGGCTGGGGAGATATATATTGGTTTTGATTCATTTTCTATCATTAGATATCTCGAACCCTTAACAGGTGATATCTTTACTGCACGTTTTGCGGATTGTCACTTTGATGAGACAGTCTTCCCGCCGTTAGGGGGAGAAAAGACCACCGTTCCTGAAGAACGGCGTGAATTATCGTGAAATGTATCCACTATGTCTCATCTTGATCCTCGTTCTATGCAATGTGAAAATGAAGTACAACGGATAGTTGATCTTCAAAAGGTTGCTCATCAAATGCCCGATGCATTTACAGATATAGCAAAAGTGACAAAATCACATATACCAGCAATGAATACACCCGCAAGGATTGATGTCCCAGTTGGACAATCAAATGTGCCAGCAAATGATTCTTCTGTTGCACGCCTGAAGCGTGGCAGACCAATAGGTTCAAAAGATACAGTTCCCCGGAAGAGGAAATTAAAAGAAAATTCCAGCGAAAATTGCGAACCCACACTTAATGATTGTTCAGTCTTAGAACAAGACATGGTCCATAATGAGACCCAAGCCCCAGAAGAGGCACAGGTACCTAACAATAAAGAAATTTTTATAAATTTTGCATGCAATGATGAATTGTGGGATTGCGATGAAATGATCATTGATGATATATTTTCATTCGCAGTAGCTACTGAGATCATTAAAGTTGATGATAATCTTGAACCTAGATCTGTTGATGATTGCAGACATAGGCATGATTGGCCTAAATGGAAAGATGCAATTCAGGCTGAGTTGAACTCTTTAGAAAAACGTGGCGTATTTGGACCTGTAGTCCAAACACCGCACAATGTGAACCCTGTAGGTTACAAGTGGGTGTTTACAAGAAAGCGTAATGAGAAAAATGAGATTGCAAGATATAAAGCACGACTCGTTGCGCAAGGTTTTTCTCAAAGGCCTGGAATTGACTTTGATGAAACATACTCTCCCGTTATGGATGCAATCACATTCAGATATTTGATAAGTCTGGTAGTTTCAGAAAAACTCGACATGCAACTTATGGATGTTGTTACTGCATACTTATACGGAGATTTGGATGCTGATATTTATATGAAAGTCCCAGAAGGACTCAAATTGCCTGAAGCAATTAAAACAAAACCACGAAATATGTACTCTATCAAATTGAGACGATCACTATATGGGTTAAAACAATCTGGACGAATGTGGTACAATCGTCTTAGTGAATATTTGATAAGAGAAGGGTATATCAATGATCCTATATGCCCATGTGTGTTCATAAAGAAGTCAAATTATGGTTTTGCCATAGTGGCAGTTTATGTCGATGATATGAACTTAATTGGAACTCCTGAAGAGCTCATAAAAACTGCCGAATACTTAAAAGATGAATTTGAGATGAAAGACCTTGGAAAAACCAAATACTGTCTCGGCCTGCAGATCGAGCATTGTGACAAAGGAATCTTTGTCCATCAATCAACATATACCGAAAAGGTATTGAAACGCTTTAATATGGATAAAGCTCATCCGTTGAGTACCCCAATGGTTGTTCGGTCTCTTGACACTGAGAAAGACCCATTTCGTCCTAAAGAAGATAATGAAAGGGTCCTTGGTCCAGAAGTACCATATCTTAGTGCAATAGGTGCTTTACTATACTTAGCACAATGTACAAGACCAGACATAGCTTTTTCGGTAAACTTGTTAGCAAGATATAGCTCCACTCCAACACATCGACATTGGAATGGTATTAAGCATATCTTACGCTATCTTCGTGGAACAACTGATATGGGCCTATTTTATTCAAGTGAATCCCCCAATGGCCCAAAGTTTGTTGGATATGCGGACTCTGGATATCTATCCGACCCGCACAAAGGTCGCTCCCAAACTGGATATGTATTTACTTGTGGAAATACTGCGATCTCATGGAGATCTACAAAACAAACATTGGTCGCTACATCTTCCAATCACTCAGAAATACTTGCCCTCCACGAAGCAAGTCGAGAGTGTGTTTGGTTAAGATCAGTAATACGACATATCCATAGTACTTGTGATCTACCTCTAATTACAGATATTCCAACTATCATGTATGAGGATAATGCTGCTTGTATTGCTCAAATCAAAGGAGGATACATCAAAGGTGATAGAACCAAGCACATTTCACCAAAATTCTTCTACACGCATGAACTTGAGAAGAATCGGGAAATCGAAGTCAAACAGATCCGTTCTTGTGACAACCTTGCAGATCTCTTCACCAAAGCCTTACCAAAATGTTCATTTCAGAAATTTGTACATGGTATTGGACTTCGTCGATTTTCTCAACTATCAAATTAATGGATGCAATCATCAGGGGGAGCATCCAAGTACATCGGACATATGTGCGTTGTACTTCTTTTTCCTTCGACTAGGTTTTTATCCCACAGGGTTTTTCCTAGCAAGGTTTTAATGAGGCAACATAAGCACGTCCAACGCTATTTCAATGATCAAGACAAGGTTGTACTCTTTTTCCTTCGCTTAGGTTTTATCCCACTGGGTTTTCCAAGCAAGGTTTTAACGAGGCAGCTTATCATTGATTTGCGGACATCCAAGGGGGAGTGTTGCAGATAATGTGAATGTCCTCATCAGATAACTACATACCACATTTCATGTATTTATCTCCATAGATAATCATATAATATTAGCTAGATAAATACTCATTTTATTTTCCTGTATTTATCTTAGTGATAATGTATTTATCATAAGATGTTTATCTGATGTAAATGTTTATCACTTGAAACCTATAAATAGAGGCTCTATGGAATGAAAAAAGACACACTGTTCTCCCATCTTTTCTCTCTAAAGTTCTTTATTTTTACAACACAACTTACTATTGTAGGCTTTTTTACTTATGAAAATGAGTAAGCTTGGCTTAAATGTATTACAGTGGCAGATGGTGCTTTTAACTCCCTTTTTTTTTGTAGGAAAATTTAATTTTGATAGTGAAATTATCATTTGCCCATGTTTGTTTGTGGTTTAAACAAATGATTTGGTTGTTGTATGTGACTGGACACGCACACAAAAAAGTACAATACAAGTAGACCTACCAACGATCTTCTTGGGCTCCCATTGAATAATGATTTTTTGTCAAAGATAGATTACGGTAAACAAATCATGCATAAAGTGCATATGCTATGAATTTTTAGAAAAAGATTATAGATGTGAAAATTGGATGACTCCATTGAGTTCGTCCATAGTGTGGATTTGTATGTCATACAAAGGGATTCAATAGAAAATTTTGCAATTTTTTAGCTGTACGTTAAACTGATCAAATTCTTGAGTGCATTTAGAAGCTCACTAGAAAAAGTGCCCGCCCGATACCATGGGTGTTAAAACTTTATAAAATGGGTAAAAAGTTTATAAAATTTTAGTGGATAGGTTTAAAAAATTTATTAGAAAGATAATATTATTTACATATATATATAGGCTTAATTATTGATTTACCACTCAAAACTGTAACTCATTCTCACTTTACCACTTGAAAGTTTTTTTGTCCCAGATTACCACCTGTAACTTACATCCGTGTCCCATTTTACCTTGTTCCGTCAACAATTCCGTTAATGCTGACGTGGCACGCTGGATGTGCGCCACATGTCACATCTTTTTTTGTATTTTTTTATTTTTTTTATTTTTCTATTTTTATAAACTTTGAAAATTAATTAAAAATAGCTCCGAACTTAGAAAAATACACGGAAAATTCCTACTAACTTGTCTTGACTAGTACTAATTTACTATGGGGTCAAAATGCCAATTTTCCCTCTAAAAATTTTCAAAAAATTTGGAAAGTTCAAATTTATTTCTAGAAAATTAAAATACTCTAGACTCTTTGGAAATTCATAGAATAATCTTCCGAACTCCAAAAAATATGAGGTCTGCACCGTTAGTCTTTTAAAAATTAACAATACCTTTCTCGTGAACACTTGCTACCCAAAAGACCTCTCGGTCTTAGAGAAAAATAAAATTCCCTATAAAATAAATTCTAAAAAAATTCTAGAATTTCTGTAAAATCTCGAAATAATTCTCTAAAACAGGTTTTTGGTAATTTTCAAAATATTTTTAAGAATTTGTCCAAGAGTTTACGAAAATTCTAGAATTTATTTAATAGAGGAAAATTTTTTTAATTTTTTTAGAAATGAATTTGGACTTTCTAATTTTTTTTGGAAATTTTTAGAGGTCAAATTGGTAATTTAACCTTATAGTAAATTAGTGTTAGTCAAGACGAGTTCGTAGGAATTTTTTGTGTATTTTTCTGAGTTCAGAGCTATTTTTAATTAATTTTCAAAGTTTATAAAAATAAAAAAACTAAAAAAAATGAGAAAAAAAAAAAAGATGTGACACGTGGCGTACATCTAGCGCGCCACGTCAGCATTAACGGAATTGTTGACGGAACAAGGTAAAATGGGACATGGATGTAAGTTACAGGTGGTAATCTGGGACAAAAAAACTTTCAGGTGGTAAAGTGGGAATGAGTTACAGTTTTAGGTGGTAAATCGGTAATTAAGCATATATATATATATATATATATACAATAATGCTTTAAAATTAACTGATTAGTAATTTAATACAAAGTTAACCACCCTATATACCGCCCGAAAATAATCCCCCACTAAGAATCCTTTTTGTCGGATCGTATTATTATAACAAATTTTTTTGGAATTTGTAAGAATCCTTTTCTTTATTAAATTTTATTAAATTATAAGACAAGAACAAAATAATAACTATTAATACGAATACTAAAAATAATACGAATAAGAAAAGGTGGATTATCATACATATATTTCATATCGAAACATGTAGAAAGAGGAATAAGTCCATTTATTTACATATTTATTATTTATTGTATTTTATTTATTGTATTTTATTAATTAATATTTAATTATTATATATTTATTAAAACATATACTAGGCGTACCGTACAATGTAATCTCAAAATTCGAACCGTCTATCTTTTAGGTCTTATTTTAAATATCATCCTTGTAAAAAATCTTCAAAATCGGAAGTTATTTAGTTATTTGATTATAACAACAACCATTTATATACTTTTATCGAAAACACTGATCATTTATTTATTTGATCTCAATTATGACTAAATGATTTCCGATTCAGTTGATTTTTTATAATGATGATTTTTGAAGTATGACCTAAATAATTAATGTTCGGATTATGAGATTAGTTATGTAGTGGTTCCTAAAGTATGGTTAGTTTCGTATTAACTTGCTAACCAGTTAATTTTAGAGCACTCCTATATATATATATATATATGAAAATCTAAACAGTGACATCATTGTTTTGTTTAGCAAGCCTAAGTTACAAAAGGTAGATTGATAACATGTTCTATATTCTACTTGTTATATTAAGATATTGATCAAATCTTAATAAACTAACCAACATTTAAAAAGATATTACAATATTGGTGAGATATTTGTATGTCATTATTTTTAATTAAAATATAGCAGTATTGAACTGCTTATTGTTCACAAAAATTATAGATGAGATTTCACAGGTGAAGAAGGGATAAAAAAAAATGGGAAAATTGTTGACATGTGGCGCACCGTGATTGGACGACATGCTTTGACCCTAAGCCTGGCCCGTGTCTCTTTTTTTTGGATTGCACCTTTCCACTAAATTTTTAAAGTCCATTTCAAAGTTTTGAAAGTCTATCTCACAAATCTGAAAGCGTAAAATCCATTTTCTAGAATGTTGTAGAATTCTCTGAAATTTTGATTTTTATTATTTTAATATTTATTTTATGTTTATTTTATTTTTAATTATGGATCTAGATCCTTCCAATTGATCTTAGCCATCCATTCAAAATTAATCCTACCTATTAAATTCACCCTTGGCCACCTATGAATAGGCACCATCTTTTAGAATTATAAAATTTCTCTCTCTAGAAATTATCTCTCTCTTTCTCTCATTGCTCTCTTTCTTTCTCTAAAGATCAAATAGAAATTTTTATATTTTGATCATAAGTGAAGTTTTAGAGATCTGATTGGCAACCCGTTTTCGCCTAAGTGTTTGTGGAGCTGAGCCCCACCTTCTAGAGTCGAAGTTCTGCAGAAATTAGAATTTCCATTTTTAGTCTTCGGTAACCTCTTCAACCCCTGTTAAAACTCTGCTAAAATTTTATTAAATTTTATACTCTTGTTAATTAGATTATTTTATTCCGTTGTTTTGCTAATTTAATTGTACTGAGGTTCTGCCCATGTACCATCTTCTACAGGTAAGCTCGTAACCCAACTTCTTTAATAGTTGTTTATTTAAGTTGTGGTTTTAAACAAAACGCTGCTTAACTGCTTAACTGAAAATGGATTAAATAATATATTGAGGTCATATATGTGGTAAACTCAATAACGTGTTGTCTACAGGCAATACATGAACATATAGGCATTGGGGACTGAGCCAGAGCTCCCTCAGTTTTCCCATGCACTGACATGTACACGTTGTAGGTTAAACATTGATCAACCTCCTTCATTTAAATTAAAATGAATCTAAGTAGAAACCAAACGATCTCACATGATTATCTGCCTCGGGGAGCAGGGTCATGCCGGATCAAGAATTTAGAGAATCCTAGCAGCTACGCTAGTGTCAAACCTCTTAATTTTACTTAGTTTTGAAAGATAAGGTCAAAAGTACGTTTTGTACGTTCCTAATAGCTGTCATTGGATTTGGAACTCCAATTTTCGCAACAAGCACGGGTGGAGAGTTCAGACATGGAGACATGCAAAACTTTCACTTTGGTAACAAGTAGGGAGAAAACACCACATCCCGGTTATAGCATTTTTTCGTATTTTGATAATACTATACATTATGGAATTGTTTTCAAGCATTGCATGGATTTTGTATGACATACTTGTATGGATTTTATCGTGATTACCATTGCGACCTGAGAGTAAAAGGCCTCAATGTGGTGTCTTTGGGTTTCGATCTCCTAAACCTCATGAGGTGGTGTTTATGGACGGGCTAGTCCAATGTCCTTATAGGGAGGCTAGCCTATATGGTATTCACCAAAAATAGATACTTTCGCTACCGTAACGATGATTGATTGAATTCCGATATGGATAATTGTTCATTCGTGTTTAGTCGGCAGATAAGTATTCTAAACTTGACATGCGCATGTCAAATGCCGTTTAAAAACATGCAAAGATTTTACTCACTAATTATTATTGTGGATATTTTGTATTGTTTTACCTTATTTTATCCTTTCATTGAAATAATATATATATTCCTGATTCCGTCAACTCTGTCTTAACCTCTGTTACAAATGATGGCGTGGTGGGGGTATTCTCATCATTTCACCCACAAAAGACCAACATTTGCCATGTTAGATTTGTGGGACCCAACTCTCTATGTTGGCAATCCTTCCACATTTTAAATAAATAAAAAATTATTAACAAAAAATAAAGAAACAAAATAAATAAAAAATCATCAAAACACATCCACCCCTCTCTCGCTTCCCTTCCACCACCGACAGCAACCCACCACCACCATCTTCACCCTCCCTCCCTCCCCCATCAGCCAGACCACCATCTTCGTCATCCGTGCATCTCCTCTCTCTCTCTCTCTCTCTCTCTCTCTCCCCCCTCCCTCCATCTGTTCTCATCTGCTCTGCATATTCAAATCATCAAATGCTCATTGGATTGCTTCACCAAATGGTCACTGGTTGATGAGCATTATTTGGTTCTTTTTCTGGGTTATCATGCTCAAAACCACCAATCCACCTAAACCCCAATCAAATCACCAATTCAAATCACTAAAACCCCAATCAAAATTACAACTCCAAAACCACCATATATAGAACCAAAATTCGACCACTAAATAGAATCCATCAATTTGATCACAATTGAAAAATAAAAATCTAAAACTTAAAATTTAAACAAAAAATCAAAAGTAAAATACAAAACAAAAAGATGCGAGGGCGTAGGGTGCGAAACCCAGTCGACGTGCGAAGCCAGAATACCATGGCTGCCATCGTGCCACACCAGATCAAGGTACAACCCGACCCGATTCCGTCGAGGCCATGGCTGTGAAGAGAGAGAAAGAGATAGGGAGGAGAGAGAGAGAGAGA